>VSDK01013728.1:86553-156516 GCA_009767595.1 Symbiodinium kawagutii
AGCCAGAGCCAGCCAGCCAGCCAGCCAGCCAGCCAGCCAGCCAGCAAGCAAGCAAGCAAGCAAGCAAGCAAGCAAGTACATAGTGTCATCAGGAGCGAACATACCTTCGTTCCGTTCGACAGAAGCGTCCGGCAGGATTTTTGCGCCGAACCTTAATCTGTCCGTATTACTTGTACAAGAGCCGGGGGTCGGCGGCAGGGGGCGGCCTTATATATATATATATATATATATCTGTGTGTGTGCATGTGTATTGGTTGATTTATCTATCTATTTATTTATCGATGCAAAGCAAAGGAATATCATAGACTGTAGTGTAGGAGTATGTACAGACAGGGTGTAGGATCAGAATACAGGAGAATCATATGGAATAGAAGCACAGAATAGCGAAAAGACATGCTTAGACATGGTGAGCCATGGCTAGACATAGTGAGGCCGGTGAGAAAACATGAGACCAGCTGAGGCCTGCAGCTCAGCATGAAAAAAGTGGTACCAGGGCAAAGTATATCAAAGTACCACCAGCCCTGACCAGCCGCGGGTCTCTGTGTAAAGTGATAGGCATTTTTTTCAAAAGGGCCTCCTAAGGGTCCAGCTGGCCATAGTTTAGAGCAGCTTACACATGGTCATTTTGCTTATCTTGGTTTGTGCAACCCTCACTCGATACACATCACCAGGGATTTCAGACACAAAAAGCATCGCTTCTGCAGCGACTGTGTGCTTCCTGGAAAGAAGTTGTCGCTTGGCGAGTCTGTCTCCTAGCCTTATGAAGTTTCAGTGTACTTGGACGCTGCACCGCTCGTGATCCTGGTGAACTTTCATCCACTTGAGGCTGGGGGAAAGAACAAAGGCAGGCAGGGGCTAGCAAAGGTGCGAGGCTAGAATGCAGCGGCCATCATCATCATCATCATCATCATCATCATCATCATCATCATCATCATCATCATCATCATCATCATCATCATCATTATCATCCTTTTTTCAATTTCAAGGTGGCCGCTGGCTAGCCAAATGCAGGCAACACCCAATGCGAATCGAATGGCAGAGCGGCAGAGCATGCGATGTTTTGATTGCAAGGTGTGTCGGGGCACAAGTGGGGGGGCACAACAACCTTTATCAGTCTGTCTATCTGTACCTGCAAGACCACGAAGTGCCAAGAGACAGGTTCTAAAGGGTCTATGTCCACAGGTGTCTCGACCACACCGCTGATGTCGAACAAGGGAAGCTCCTTTACACAGGCAGGACTCAAACGGCCCAAATTTCTCAGAGTCTAAGGATTTCTTAGATTCTCTGTAGAAATCAGGAGCCGAACTTGCCATGGCGTTTGCTGCTGGTAGGTCTAAATTTGTCTGAAATGCTGCTGTCAGAAAGTGCAATTGAGACAGCGCTTGGAGAGCGGGCAGGACTTTTTTGTTGGGGTGCGTCAGGTTACGCGGCCAGTCCTGGAACTTGATCTGCCATAACAGGACTGTTGAAACATCCAAGCTGCCAGATTGTAACTGTAAACCCTGTTCATGAAAAGCAAAGATATATCAGGTGTGGCATGCAATGGCCATGTCCTACAACTTCTCTGGGTCATAAGCCAGTGAGCCAACTTTGAACACCTGCACCTGCGTCTGCCGCGAGTCCTCAAGCTTTTCTTGCCAGCCCTTGCCATGTCCGTCACATGGCATCAATTGGAATCATGTTTGACCACGCGCTGAGTCCCTCCTTAAGTCTTTCTAAGTCTTTCTCACCTCGCTTTCTCTTCTCAGAAGACTCTTCTCTATTCTCTCTGCCTCTCTTTCTCTTCTCTTTCCTATTCTCTATTCTATAATTACTCTATTCTCTTCTCTTTCCTATTCTCTATTCTATTCTCCTCTCCCTCTCTCTTTCTTCCCCTGTGTCAGTCGTGCACGTGGCGCACCTTGGTCCGCTTGTCCGACCTTTCTCTGCGGCTTACGATGCAAATGTTAACATCAGGGTCTGCCACCACGGGTCCTCAAGGAGTGCAAATCAATCCATCCCAAGGCTTGACCGAAAGGAGTGAAAAGGAGAGGGGCCTATACCCTTCCCAAGACGACAGGTATAGGGTCTAGCTTAGGCTTGTCAGGACCCAAGAAGGATAGACTACCACACTCTCCACAAGCTACTTTTCACGGTCCCTTATTCACCCCTGCCCTTCAGCCAAAGAAACGGAGCGCGCTTGAAAATGGCACCGTCACATAGCCTTGTCGTTTCCCCTTCTTCAACCATCTCCTTGCGGTTGGAAAAGTGGGCCACTCTTCAGCAATGTTTCTCTCGATCTATGGCACTCTGACCAACTCAACAGCGTGAGGTCCAAATATGCAGCCGAGAATCCGCAGGACCAGGTGCCCAGGAACCCATTCCTGAATGAAAACAAATGGAAAATGATGGAAAACCCGGCACCTGTATTTTTTGCCTGCAGAATTTGGACATGTCATTGTAGAATCAACCACCCTATAGACTTGTGATTTTTACGGCAATGTAACACTACGCATTTGGTGGCTGTCCATGGGCCTCTCACCAAGGCAACAAAGTGCAACATTGTTCCTGCCACCCCTGGCTAAGCAAATGGGTTCATGGCTTGATGCTGAGGTGAAAAGGGTTGAGCAAGGGAGTGAGGGAGTCAGGGGGAAATGAAAGAGGAATGGAAGTGAGCGTACGAGGAGTGCACGAGTGAGCGTACGAGGAGTGCACGAGTGAGAGGATTGAAGTGGGTGAAGCGAAGTCAAGCGACAATGAGGTGAGATAAAGGTGAGGAGAAGGTGAGAAGGTGAGAAGGTGAGAAGGTAAGAAGGTGAGAAGGAATTAGGTTGGAGTGCAAGTAAGTGGACGAGTGTGCTTGTGCGGACGCGAGTGAATGAGCAAGGGGTGTGTGTGTGTGTATGTGTGTCTATGTGTCTGTGTGCGGCAACCATTCCTTCCTCGTTCCCAGCCTGCCGGATCAACCGTTTGAAGGCGTGAATTTCACCGTAAAGGTTTGGAGAGCTGATCACTTCCTCCTCAGCTGAAGCATTATTTCAGTCAAAAAGGTCATGAAAACATGGCTCTCAGCACAAAAGGGATCTGATCAGATTGTGCTTTCCAGGTTCCTGCTCGGCCAACACCTCTTGCTTGATACGCTCTTTCCTTTCTGCTTCCTCCTCAAGGGAAACTGCCGCATCTCTGAAGCAAACCTTCTCACCCATCAACCGATGCTTCAAAAATGCCCGTGGCTGGATAGACTCAACCCATCGGAATTTCAGAACTGTGCCAGGTTCACATTTGACAATTTAAAACTTGAATTGAGCCAAGTCCGTGCTTCGCTGTGCTATCTCCCTTGAAAAACACAACTGCTCATACGAAAGTAGTCACATAACAGTTCAAACGTGAAGGTGCGCACTCTTGGTAAGACACTCTTGGTAAAACACTCTTCGTGAGATTTCAGTGACACTATTGCAGTGACACTCTTGCAGTGACACTCTTGGAAAAACGGTCTTGGTAAGACACAATTGTGGGAAATTTTAGGAGTTGCACATATTTACACTTTTGGAGTGACGCTCTCAGTGAGACACTCTCGGAGTGACTCTTACTGAGAAATTCTTGGAGTAGCAGTCTTGCAGAGACGTTCTGCGCAAGACACTCTTGGCAGACACTCTGTGAGTGACACTCTTCGGGTGACCCTCTTAGCGATACACTCTTGGAGTGACACTCTTGGAGAGACATCCTTATTGTGGCACTCTTGGACGGAGACACTCTTGGGGTGACACTCTTGGCGAGACACTCTTGGAGCGTCACTCTTGGTTACACTGTCTCAGTAAATGAAAAAAACAGAAAGAAACAGAAACAAACAAAAACAAACAAAAAGAAAGAGGAAACAAAAAGAAAAAAGAAACAAAAACGAAAAAGAAACAAAAAGGAAGAAAGAAAGAAAGAAAGAAAGAAAGAAAGAAAGAAAGAAAGAAAGAAAGAAAGAAAGATGGATGGACTCAGTCAGCTCGCTCCCTCTCTCGTTTCACTGAAGCCTGTCTCGCGTCAATTCAGACGTTCTCCTCCTCCATCAGCCGTCGTTGTTCTTCCTCCTCCAGCCGCTTCTGCCTCCGGCTTCGGCGCTTGGGCGCAGCTAAATCAGAGACCTGGAAACGGCGCAAAAGCGAAGCACTAAATTCACATTGAATCAAACTCCAGGCATAGTTAGATGGTCATAGCAAAGAAGCGCCCTAGGTTTCCGGACGTCAAACTTGAGGCCACGCATGGAAGTTTTCGGCACATCTTGCATATTTTTTCCGTGTGCACTTGGCCCAGTGAAGCATAATGCCTCAGCTCGTGCCCTTTTCGTGTCTCAAAAGCTAAATTGGCAACGAGCACTGATTTGCCACGTGTCCTGATTAGTCGTGGAGGTTAGCAAAGATAGAAACCATGCTGACAGCAACAAATTATTCCATTCTCATTCTGAGGGAGTGGCAGCATTGTAGCACTGTCCATAGGTGAATTATTTGCATATCTTCTTTCCTTTCTTGTCTTTTCTTTTCTTGTGATTTCTTCTTATGCTTTTCTTCCTTCCTTCCTTGCTTTCCTCCTTCCTTCCTTCCTTCCTTCCTTTCTGTCTTGCTGGATTTCTGTCGTTCTGCCTTCCTTCCTTCCTTCCTTCCTTCCTTCCTTCCTTTCTTTCTACCTCTTCTATCATGCTACATTGCAGAGACCTTGTCGGCAAGTTACCGCAGCGATCAAAGAAAGGCTCAGCACGGGAAGGAGGCCTCACAATAGCTATGTCAAGCGTTGCAAGTCGAAGCAAGGAAACGGTGACGTAAATCATCAATCTTCGAAAAATAATTGTGAAGTTAATTGCAATTATATAAATCATAATCATTTGTCTGCAGGTAATATGATATGTTTGTGAAGCTTGTCGAATACCAAAGTTCACGTCTAAAGTATACGCATTCTCGGGCAAACCCTTGATGGATCGATTTGTAAAGTCTTTAATCTTGAAGACCCAAGGTTTGAAAGGCGTGTGTGTTTGTGCGTTTGTGTTTGTTTGTGTGTCTGTGTGCTTTGTTTGGATGTGGCTACCTGCAAGGCCAAAGATCTGAGGCTCCCAGCCGCGGCGAGCCTGCCCAAGACCCCACAAATCATCTTGTTTTCATGTTGAAAAATATCGAAAGACTCGAAAAGGACGAATCTCCCATCTCTCCCATCTCTCTCTGAATCTTCCTTTCTATTGAGGCAATTCAGCTTCGTGATGTGTAGCTCTCGAGGCACAACTTTTGCATCAGTCCATGCGCTCAAGAAAGCCAATGGCATCTGTCTCCTGTCCCAGGAGGCATCGCACGGAGAACGGAGGGAGCTGGCCAAGGCTCATGGACCGCCACTGGACAAGAAAAAGACAGAAAAACTTACATAAACAGAAAAACTTACATAAACTTATTAAGATACAAAAAGGTGTAAAAACTTCATAAACAGATGAACAGCTCGACTATGCTGCGCTCATGCGTCCTCCCAGCGTGGAGGAAAGGTGTGCTGCCTGCTTTCAGCTTCACGCACCATCTCAGGTGGACGGCGTGGTCCAAATGGCCGACGGAAGCGGCCTGGCGCTGGACTGGATGAGTTTACAGTGGCAGAACTCAACAAGCTGAACTCATCTTTCAACTTGTTGAAATCTATCCTTCAACTCACAATCTCTCTTTCAATTCAAGCCTGAACGTTGGAACGGTTCTTTTCTTCTGGTGGTCCCATGTAGGGATTCTGCAGGCACCCAGTCGCCAATCAACATCTTCTCAGCGCTGGCGTCTGATTGCTGGCCTTCGGTCCACCAGAATTGGAGAAGGACAACTGCAGCATGGTCAAATATCAATTGTTCGATACCGCCAGCAAACCTTCTTGGAGAAAAGCACAAATGAATCTAACAAAATGCTAGGAAAAGCGCTATGATACAGGTCACCTGGCATCTGGAATGGCTGTAATTTATCATGACGCATGGGTGGTGTGCGCTTACAGCTGTCTTGTTCCGAAAGGTGGGATTGCTTGGCTTGGTTCCGGACAAAGGTGACAGATTCGTAAGCCTCGCCCATCCTCCGCGATACACAGTTCCACTACTTGTCACAGGTCACTATTTACTGGTGGCAGGACGCAACAATGCTTTGATCTGCCGAATTGTGACCAGCTACAGATGGAAAGGCCTCATCCAAATAACGACGGCATCGGCCGCAGAATGGCCCGTGGCCACAAGGTACAGCAAAGAAGTCAGTGCCCACTATACCACCCTTGGTGCTCAAGGAAACAATGGAGGACACATCGCGTCCATGCTATGGGTTTTATTCTGCATCGAAACCTCCTTTCTCAGATATACATAAATATATGTATGTATGTATATATATATATACATACATGTGTGTGTAATTATCTACATTTATATTTAGATTTAAATATATATATATATATATACATAACACTTTTTTTCTTCACATTTCTTCACCAGGGCACTTTGCAAAAGCAGCACTGTGAAGAAGTGTGGCCCAGGTCCTCGGTGTCGCCATCTCCACTTGAGCCCAGCTGTAGAAACTTCACGTTACGAGCGTTGCTTTTTACTTTCCACAGCCACGAGGCCAAGGGGCAGGCACCGAAGGCAAAGCTTTGGGCCTGGTCTTGGCTTTGCCTGCTGGAATGCCTGCCAGAACCAATGGGTTTGTTTCAAGTTGAATCATACCCACTTTCTTTCCCAACGCATCTTCGCCTTTCTTTCCTTTGGCTCTTGACCGACTCTTTCCAAAGAAAACCACGTGTCACCGGCCCGCAGACAGGATTACCGTTACTGTCGCAGAAGGTTCCAGCAATTCCAATCAGTGAAGGCCTTTTAGACCAAAGACAACTGTGCCTATCGGGATCGCCCCATCTCAGTTGCAGACTGACTGCTCGTTGCAAACTGCTGGACCAACTAGTCACATCAACTTTTTTTTAACGCAGGTGGTTAATGGCACAGTTCATTCAATCTATGGGCTGTAGAGGATGAGCAGTCAAGACGAGGCAAGTGGCAAACAAGCGGAAGACAAGGCGGAAACTATGCGGAAAGAACGTTGGAACAAGACACTGCCTTAGTGGAAGACAAGGCATCTAAGTATTCTAAGTCAAATGCCAAAGAAGATAAACAATGCCCCGCACTGCACACCGCACCTTGACAGTGCGTCGATCTGCACTTTGAGCTCGACGCCCAACTCATTGGGGCCATAACCTAAAAGGCAAAGAACGACAAAGGTCAGATCCCACAGCACAGGGCATCACATTGTGGATCGACGTGAAACGTCGTGGAACGTTGTGCCAAGAAGCGACAGATGCGGTCAAAAGCCGCCTTTACACGAGCATCATCTGGGTCAAGGGAGAAGGCGACGGAGTATGCAAAGTAAGCGTCCCTGGCGAAGTGTTGGCTCTCGACAACCCACATTGCCATCCTGCTCAGACGCAATGGTCAAATGCCACCAGGACACCTAAATCGTTCCAGTGCTTCCAGCGCACATCCTCGCCGGAAGTGCGCCTGCCAGTAGTGCTCTTGAATTCATCTATGCCAATTCAGAGCCTCTTTGTAGCTGAGAGCAACGGTTTCAGAGTTGCATATCTCAACCAAGAATTCCGAATTCATTCTGACCTTGGGATTACCTCATGACATGAATACATAGTAAATCATAGTAGCGCTCCAGAGTATGTAGTACTCCATGGTTGTACTTCATAGTATCTCGAGTTGCGCCTTGACATTGTTGGCGTCAAATTTCAGAGCTTCATTGCTGTACTTCAGAGCAAGTTGCAGCATGTGCCTGACCTCAGCACCATGCCACGCCACGCCATACAACAGCTGTGGCCCAGAGGGTGCTCTAAGGGCTGAACCCAGGGCCAGCGGCCTTGCAAAGGCGCCACTTTCAGTGCCATGAGGGCAGCGTTGCCTGAGGCTGAGCTCACGACCATGACTCTTCATTTCTTAAAAATGCTGTTTCAACACATGTTTGCTCCACATTTATTGCTTGAATAGCCTTAATTTCAAAAAAGAGAGGGTCTGAGCCAGCTCTGAATCACTGTTCCATGTGGACCTGACCAGTTGGTACAAGTTGCACAAGACAGCAGCACGTCCCATATCAGGCCAATGCTCCAACATTTCCTGCCAATGCGAGCCAAACATAGCCAAACCATTCACCTGTCAAAACCCATGCAAGTTCCCCAGTTCGCCGGCAGTCCTCGTACATCCTTGGTTTTGCAAATGCAGTATCTATCCCCTTGACTACTTTGAACAGACTCAGACATCAACAGCACTGTATGGGATCCATCATGTCCGTCATGCTTCCAAGGCTCCGCAAGGCACTTGCATGCTTTCCCGCTCTTGCAGCAGCATCAGCCAGATCCTTCCCAGTGCACGTTGCCAAGGGACGTCACACCAAAGCGTTCCTAAATGGCCAAACAAATAGGTTACCTTAATGAAATAGCAACTTGAAGTGATTTGAGTTGTCATATAGTGGGGACAACTTGCCACTTTATCGACAGCCCTGAAGTAATTCACGGCCTGCTGATGTGGGCTTGACGATTGAATGATGCCAAGTTTCGTTTCAAAGCACTACTCACGGCAATGTCATTACAAGAGTCTCCCGACGATCTCAAACCCAATTCCAATTCTATACAGCAACGACCACCTACGAGAGTGAGGACATGTGAGGACGCAAAAATCGAAGGCCCCAACTGAGCCATGTGATCTGGGCAACGCCATCGGCGAAAACGAAAGCCAAGCACGCGCCAAAAAAGTTGTGTGGGGCCCAGTCAGGGTGGAAGCTTACGTGGCTGCATATTTTCGTCAACCCAGGGCAGAAATTTGCGAATGCTGTTGACACGCGTCAATGTCAAAACAAGCCCTTTGGTCAACTCCCCATTCCCCATGACCGGCCCAAGGCTTCATCTTGCATCTGTTCATGCCAATCCCCTGTTCAATCTGGAATGCCACAATTCAAAAGTCTTCTTTTGGGGCTGAGAAACCGGGAACTGCAACAAGCAAAGCACGTTGAAACCCGTCACACTGAGGTTGGGTTCGCACTCACATGTAGCTTCTGGTAGTGCCAACAGTGATGCGGAGCCCGGTACAAAGTTCGGACCCGGCAGTGCCAACGCCCAAGCCTGAATGAATAAGAAAAAATCCAGGAAAAATTAGGACTGGGGACTGGCCAACAAATCAAGATGCACCCTCCTCGCACCAAGCGGCGCAAGACCGCCGAGGAGGTGAGCCCCTGAAACTTCGAGAAAAAAGATGTGTTTTCTGAGATCGTCCTTCTGTTCCTGCATCTCAGGGCAAAGGCCAGGATTACCTCAGAGACAAGAGAGCAGCACCAGGTCAAAGAGCCGGTAAGTTGAGATGATAAGAGTCTGGTTAGCGGAGGCTGACAGCAAACGTGATGATAGTAGCCTTAGGATGCCGCAATTCTCTGGTGCCTCGCGTTGCTCTTGGGGCTGCTCGGCTGTTCCACAAGGCTCCTTTACCTTTCGCGATGGCTGAAAGGCAGCTGCGTCGGACTGGATGATGCTGAGGTCAGAAGGAACTTGCTTCGCAACCACACTGTCCGCAATGCCTGCACCTGACATTGTTGATCATGTGGGAGCGGAGATGGTCGCCAAGTGCTCAGTGGGTGCCTGCAATTGCAAGTGCCAACAAGACTTTTATCAAAGGCAATTGAACGATGTGGAACACAAGTGCCGGGGTTTCAAGGAGAAATTTCGGGGTGTCCCTTGATGGTGGCACCCCTCAAACGTCGAAAGATCATCATTTGTGTGGAAACGACTAGGCACACACACATATAAAGAGAGAGAGAGAGAGAAAAAAAAAAACATGTATATATATATATATATATATACAAATATATATGTATATATGTATATATATGTACATTCTTTTATTGACTGATTGTTCAAAAATGCATTTATATATATTCATATATATATATATATATATATATATATATATATTGTTTTGTTTATTTGTTTTTTTTATCTAGATCAACACCTATTTATGCTAATCTATTATTGGCATCTATGTTTCTTTTTGCCAGGGTGTCCAACAGTTTGCCCTCCACGGGCTTCGTGAAGTTTTGTTTGCATGCATGGAGAACTAAATGAATGAATAAAAAATTGAAATATAAATGAATGAATGAATGAACGAACGAACGAACGAACGAACGAACGAACGAACGAATGAGTGAATGAATGAATGAATGAATGAGTGAGTGAATGAATGAATGAATGAGTGAGTGAATGAATGAATGAACGAATGAATGAATGAATAAATGAATGAATGCATCAATTCATATGTGTTCAAACAAAAAGAGAAATTCGCACAGAAAATGAATAAGCAACTTTGACAATAGAAAATATGCAAATACAAAAATAAATAGATATATAAAGCACCCTTTGTTCAGATTTGTTGACGTTGGAACTTACCTGCCAAAATAATATTTTTGTTGATCAGAAGAGGCGGTCTTCCACACTGCCCGTGTCTCAACATTGCACATTCATGACCCATCTGCGACCCTTCATGACCCTTCTTGTACCGAACAAGTGTCATTCCATGTCATTCCCAAACTGGATCGCTGCACCGGAACTTTCCGATGCTGCGCCCGAACCTAAAGTGGATGCGCCGAAGCCCGCCGGAAACCTACCTGGACGCACCGACTGCTGAAGCAGAACCTGCCTCTGCTGCGGATCTGCACTGGAACCCTGAGCCCAAGGTAGATGCTACGTGCTGCAACGTGCTGGAACCTCTTGACACTGCAGTGGATCGCACCGAAGCCAATCTAAGACCCCAGAGCAAACAATGTTTCGCTGTCAAGGGAAAACGGAGCCCGTTGGAACTTCAGAAAGCATCTGCGCTAGAACGCTCCACAAGTCACTGCTCCGGAACCTTCCGAAACCTCATCAGCCATCTGCACCGAACCTTCCGGAACTTCACCAGGTATCGCGCTGGAACCCTCCAAAACTCATCAGGTAACTGCACTGAAACTCAGGTATGAATCAGGACCGGAACCTTCCGGAACCTGATCAACTATCTGCACCGGAACCCTCCAGAACCTCATCGACTATCTGCTCAAGAACCTTCCGGAATTTCAGTATGCATCTGCACCTGGACCTTTTCGGAACCTCACCAAGTTTCTGCGCCCGAATCTGCGGAAACTTCATCGAACCCTCCGGAACTTCATCGGCTGTCTGCACCAGAATCATCCGGAACCTGGCTATCTTCACAGGAACCCTCCGAAACCACATCAGCTATCTGCAGCGGAACGTCAGGAACCTCATCGGATATCTGTGCCAGAACCCTCCGAACCTCACCACATATCCGCACCGGAACTCTCCGGAACCTCTACACCGGAACCTTTCGCCGGAACCTTCAGGAACCTCACCCGGTTATCCGGAACCTGGTGTTGAAGCTGCGCCGGATTGCACCAGAGCTAATCTGGGCTAAAGACCCTACAGCAAAGTGTTGCTGAAGGGAATCAAGAAATAAACAAATAAATAGATAGACAGAGAAATGCATACGTACATAAATAATTAAACAAATGCAAACAAATATGCACATATCATTCTTTGACACTCAAAGCTGCGCGCCCCTGTACTTTTTGCCGCACAGCAATGGAAGTCAGTTGTGGTGCAGTGGGCCTTAAAAGGACAGGCTCTAGAAACCGCCTGTGGCACCACTGACACACCCGCAGGTGGCCACCAGCTAGGCACAACTAGCCCAGCCAAACAAATTGAAAAAGAAAAGGACTAAAGGGAGAGCACCACTACAACTCCCAATCATCTCAATTTGTCTCTTGCGCAGCGAAGGACCAAGGCTCGGAGTGGAATTCGAAAGTGGCGGAGCAGTTGTTTTGCCCGATCAGTGAGGCGCATCCGCACTAAAGTAGCCCTGGCATCATCCAAATAAATTCGAGCAGTGGCCTGATCACGCCACCGGCCCAATATCATCACAGCTTCAAGGTTGTTAGTGCGCAAGTAGTAGGCTGTCGCTCCTCCTCGTCGAAGGCTATACGGGACGAGGCTCAAAGCTTGAACCTCAAAGAAGTTGCAAAAGGCCCGGAAAACATTTCGAAAGTGTGAAAGGGAGTAGGTCCAGAGAAACTTTCCCGCAGGAAGTTGCAAAAGTATGAATTGCACCAGGCCCGCAAGCCGTGAATCATGGAGAGCTATGCTTTGTTGAGCTCCCCTAGAAGTTTTCGAGGTGGCAATTCGTAGAACAATGGACCCATCCGAAGAGTCGACCAAAAAGTCTTCCGGGTAGAGCTGTAAAAGTTCCTGGGTACGCAGGAAAAAAGTGAAACCCACCAAAAAAGTGAGGGCCAGACCAGGCCAATGTCTGTAGAGGGCCAATCCCACAAAGCCTTGAATGATTTCCCAGGTGACGGGAGTAGCACGAGCTGGAGCATGCTGCCTCGTCCAGTTGTTGTACCACTGCTGACTGATGGCAAGCTCTCGCCTCATTCTGGGGTACAAACGGCGAATGCCTGACAACAACCATCCAGCTTTGGTCAACGTCTCTCCCTCCTGGTAGAGATGGTTTATGTAATTGGCCACGGCCTGGTCAAGGCGAGAGTAAGAGCGTGGTGGCCGCTGTCCTTGAAATTCCAAATGTTGCAGAAATAGTGAAACTTCTCGTTGATACAGGGTCAGGGTTCGTCGGGAGATGCCAGCATATTTAAGGTGTTCTCTGCGACTCATCGCGGTGCAAAGCGCCGGCTTGGCGCATCAGCAAAATTCCATCTTGAGATGGTCCACAAATGGACCGGCTGGCAATCCGACATCAAAATCAACCCATTGACCCGACGGAGCAGCCTGTTCAAACGTGGGCTGCTGCTGCGTCCTTTGGTGAGGACGTGATACATCACACGGCTGTCTGTGATGTTGATGAACCGAGTGGCCTGGGCACCCGCTGATCTGGTGCGCCTTCGAAACTCGACCAAAAACGCAGCCACTTCCAATTCATTTATGTGCTGCTCTTGTTTCCATGGCCACGCCAGCTTTGTGGTCCAGTCCCACAAAAATGCGGGATATGGAGCCAGCAATGACTCCTCTCCATTCTCCGCCTGAGTCATCAGCTTTACGTCAGTTCCCCTCAGGCTCACCTGGCGTAGCATTTGCTTCAGGTGTTCTTTTTCACTGCCGGGCTCCATGGCTCTCATGGTGTCCAGCACCGTCTTGGCCGCGGCCAGCGCCCGTGAGTCATCCTGAAGTCCTTTGGTGGATGACTTGAGCACGCTCATGATGGCGCTCTCAGAATCAAAAGGCATGTCTCCCACCGGGCTGGGGAACTGGAGCGCAATCTGTTGAGCAATTGCATCTGCCATGAACCGACACATCTTCCAAGGGTACATTGCCTCCTTGGCAGTGTCAAACGATAAGCTGCCATCGTTGAGCTCATGCACTTCATACGGCAGCAAGTCGGCGTGTCCGGGGCAATCTGGGAGATGCATCAGTTCGTGCAGCTTTGGTATGTTGTGAACCAAGCAGGTCCATTTCGTACGCTGCCCCCCAAAGCAGCAATGACTGAAGCACGTGGTGAAGATGCCAGGGATCTCGCACAGCTGCATGGCTTCTTCGGTCCACCAAAGCCATGAGTTCCATGGATGCTCGATCGACTCCATCTTTCCTTTGGCAGCACCCTCGCGGACACCAGCCAGGCTTCTTTTGCCCATGGCATTGCCTTGGCGCACTTTGATCTGATCAAGCTGCTTGAGGTTTGGCAGTCCCCATGGTTTGTCTCTGCTCCTCAGAGCGGGAGGTCCCTGCACATAGTTCCCCGATGAAGTCCAAATGGGACGTCCTCGAGCAGCTGAAAATGTTTTGCATTCCGGGGCCCAGTGCTCAGCCACTAAGTCGTTCTCTTCAACGTACGACTCCAACCGGTCCTTTCCTGCTTCAGTGAAGAAGTCCCAGGAATCGATGGGATGCAGCAAGTCAAGGGGCGGCTGCACGTGTACCCCTCGAAGTCCCATGGCTTTGGTCAATGGGAAATCCGGTCCACTGAAGCGCTCACCAAAAACTCTCCGGGGCTGATCGCATCTCGGGCAGGACTTCCTGTGCCGGCTCAAACAAAAAATGCTGCAGCAGATGCGCCCGCACTTGCTTGGGCACCGATATCTTGTATCCAGAGTGTCCGGATCGATTTCGGCCGCACACTGTCCACAGGTGCCATCATACTCCACAGGCTTCGGTCCCAAGGTAGGGTTTGCTTTCAGTTTGGACGCAACGCCACTTCCTCCTCCATAGGGCGAGGCATCGGTGCATGACACCTCAAGAGACAGTGTTGCCCTCAGGTTTGCCTGACTGAGTACGCTCTGGCACATCAAGGTGAAAATCTCATCCACCACCGGTGCAGTTGAGCTGACTGCGCCACGGCGCGACTCTTCAACTGCCTCAAAGATCTTTCCCATGCCTGCGAAGAGGCTCCGTTTGAAGGTGGCCATGAAGGCAGTTTTGCCTGTCCAATGCCGAAGATGGAACTCGCCCCACTGCCTCTTGGTGAGAAGGCACAGGCTGAGCATGATGTAGTTCCTCAGCTTATCCGGCCCAACCTTCAAAATTCCACGGAGGCCATCAAAATGTCCCCCTTGCATTCCTCCGCTGAAGGCATGGATCAACTGCTTTCCCAAGTTCCTTGGGAGTCCCGCTTCATCACAGACTCTGTTGAAATTCTGGTGGTGGTCTGACATTTCCTTTCCCTCGGCTGACAGGTCGGCATCCAGAGTCTGGATGATTCGAATTTCATCGAAGTTATCCAAGTAGACCACTGCCAGGTTCTTCGAAGCTGGAAGGGCCCTGCTCTTCTCCACGGAGAGATGGCGGGGTACACCCGCTCTGTTGAAAACCAACTCTCGAACCGCTTCCTGGACCAATGCAACTGCACTGTGCCATCCCATTGGCACTACCGACAGGCAGGGCCTCACCAACTTGCCCGCAGGCAGCCCAAAAGCCGACTGGTCGACCTTTTTGCTGTATGCGAAGTAGCCATACCACTTTGGAGGAATCGAGAACAAGTTGAATGCACTCTGCAAATCCTCTGACTCCAAGTAGAGGCTCTCAGATTCCTCCAGCATCAACCCTGTCATCTGGCCGATGTAAGGTAGGGTGTCCTGGCTCCCACTAATCGGCTCAGTGATGGCATTGACCGGGCACATGATGCTGATGAACCTCTGGCACTTCTTCAGCTGGCCATCAACCATTTTCTCCTTCAGCACACCACCAGCCCCGTTGGTCACAAGATGACCACTCTTGTCCCTGGGGACCAGCGAGTCGTCCACCGGTTTCATCATGCCCCTAAGGGCTGCCTCCTTCACCAGATGAAACCACTCATGGTCAGTGGCACGAACTCTTGATCTGAGGGCATTCTTGGGTAGCACCTCGGTGGGCAGGAGCAGCTTTTCCGGATGATCAAAAACTTCCCTGGTCTCTGGCGACAGGAAGTCTTCGATTGGCTGGATTCCAGCCTGCCCCTTTTTGGGCCATGCCGGCAGCACTCTTTCACAAACCAAATCTTCCATGTATTCGACAGGCTTGCCGGCATAGTCGAACTTCTTTGATGATAGGAGCTTGTCACACTCTCCCAAACTTGGAAGTGGGTCCGCGGTCACAATGTTGTTGGTGACCGTGTCAGCAAGGCCACTGATGGCCCTCTTCTGGTTGGGTGTCAAACTCACCTTGAAAGGAACGCAGATCGGCTTTGACCAGCCGACGCAGTAGTGATAATCAATACATATGATCATCAACTTCACCCAGTCGATGTTGTTTGCGGTCACCCCCTCAATGTCAAGGGTTACACTTTCCGGGTGGATTGGCAGCAGATCACCATGACTTTCACTGACCTTGGCCTTTTCAGAAGGGGAAGGCTGTGCGGCAATTGCACAATACGAACGGACAAAGTTGCCCAAGGCCGTCGGCAGTGACGATGCAATCGAAAGCAGCTGCCTCCCCAGATCCGCAAATGTTCCCCCGTGCTTGAAGATCTCCTTGACGTGGCCCGTCCACTCACTCAAGGTGCGGGCGATATCAAAATCAACCTTGAACAAGTTGACTGGAGTCCCTTCCATGTCCTCAGACAGCTGACTTGGAACCTCGGGGTCAAAGGACTCCGGGCTCCGTGCACCAGACCCTGCCGCAGCAGGTTCAGCCCGAGGCGATAGTGCCTTAGACCCACCGGCCTTAGATGGCTCTTCTTCAACCACCGCCCCAGCGGGTTTAGCCTCAAGAGGCTGCTCACCTTCGACTGGTGGTTTTTGGCTCACTAGCCCTAATTGATCCTTCGATTGTGACCCTTTAGCCTGTGCTTTCTGCTCATGAGCTGTTGCTGGGTCACCTTTCCGCTTCCTCGGAAGGGGTGTTCTTGATCTCTCTCTGGACCTGAGCCTCACCGCTCTCTGTTGGTCATTGCTCATGACGGGGGCGGCTTGTCGTTCTCTGTTCCGGCCCCTCCGTGATTCGTCCTTTGGCCTTTCTTGCCCTTGCCTTTGCCTTTGCTCTTCCCTTTCTCGTCCCCCTTGGTGTCGTATCTTTGTGTTGTCCTCCATTGACTCCCTGACACCATGTTCCTCATTCGGATTTCGTCCTTTTGCTCTCTCGTTGCCATTACCAGCTCGTCGTGCTCGGTCAGGATCGCTCCTTCTGCTGGTATCAGCTCCAGGTGCTGGGCACGGGACCAACTCTGATCCGCTAGCGACACCTCCAGTGCCTTGTACCGCTGTGCCAGCACATCCGCCGCCCTGTCTTGGTGACCTTGGGCGATCAGGTCCAGGGCTTTTGCGGTCGAGCGGAGTTCCCTGCTCGTCCTCAGTGACAGCTTCTCCCGATACTGGGGTACCAGAACCGTCAGAAAGTAGGACGTACCCGTCGATGGGGTGAGGTTTTTCCCGTCCTGCTGATTCATGGGGCTCTCCTGACGGGAGAGGATCTTGTCCATCTTCTGCAACAGCCTTGCCGCTAGCCTGCCCGGCCTCTTCTCGGCATATTCGAGAAGTTGCAGCTGCTGAGACTTCGTGGAGAGCCCCGCGCGAAAATGCGAGCCTGACTCGTCTTCTTCCGAGTCATCACCTGACCCACTGGAGCCGGTCTTTCCATCATACCGGAGTCGAGTTCCCACTCCATACGGACCTCGATCTGTGTCGCTCCGTTTTCTCTTCTTGTTCTTTTTGCCCTTGGCTCCGGAGGATTTCTTCGACTTGCGCCCACTCACCTCCGATTCAGAGGACTCCTCCTCCGACGAAGAGCTGGTCACAGTCGAGCTCGGTGGGCTTCCTTTGCGAGCCCTTCCAAACCACCTGACATCCGGTCTGGAGGCCGACCTCGATCTCTTCCTCCTTTTCTGCTTCGTCTTCTTGCTTGCCTGCTTCTTTTTCTTGTTGGAAGCCTTCTTCTTTTTCTTAGGCTTTTCAGCCTTTTTCTCAGTTCTCTCTTCTTTCTCCTTCTCGGTCTTTCGCTTGCCCTCGGGCAGCTCCTTTTCAACCTGCCTTTTCAAGGCATCCAGCTTTCTACGGATGTCTTTGGCATCTCCTTCATTCGAATCACCTCCACCATCATCCGAAACCGACCATTCCAAGGTCGCTCCATGAGGCTTTGATCCAGTTGCTCCGGATCCCCTGCCCCTCGGGGCGGTGCCTTGCAGCCTCGCCTGTTCTGCTTCGAGATCATCCTTGGCCTTTCCTGTTTTTGCCCAGGCCAAACACTTCTCATGGATGTCTCCCACATCTAACACCCGAAAGTAGTCAGTGTGGAACTCAAAGTCGGGTTGCCGTTTGGTCTTCCGGCAATTGGCCTCCGCTTCCGCACACAGGTGGAGGTTGAACTTCCGGTTCTTGTCTGCTCCTGGGCCTTCTCTAAGCCACCAGTTGAGGTGGTCGTCCGACACGGCAATCAACCGTGCATCAATCCACCATCCCTCTTTCCTCTTCTTGTCGCAGCTTGAGACCCGCCAGAGTCCATAGCCCTGCTGCTGGTGCGCTCCATCATAAAGATGGGTGTCCAGGTAGGCCCCACGAGGGATGGTGAGGGATTCATAGAAATCCCTGTTCTCCTTCAGGAATACCCATGGCCCAGGCATGTCAAGCCCTCGGGCTGGCTGCCCCACGGGGCGAGGCAACGCCGGGCCCTCGGGCCGAAACCCTGGGGCTAGCCCTCGGGCTGAAACCCTTTCAGGCCCTCAAGCCAAAGCTTCAAGCCTATACAGCCGCGAGGTGAGTGCAAACACTCGTTGGACTAAAGCCCTCACTCGTGGCAATGGTATTGTTCTATCTTCATACACATCCATGCATTATGTGGTATGACATAGAAGAAGACATCATTCTTTTTTACATCCGAATGTCCTGCCAAATCTGCGGCCCAAGTGCTTCTTGCCCTGTCGATGCCCACTGCTTGGCGACACGCTGCCACTCTCAGCATCTCTTGGAACCGGCAAGTTCTCTGCCACAGCTCGTCCAGCATCAACGGATTCCGCCAAGGTCTGCACAGCGGTTGGGCATTGATGGGCTTCCATAGGTTTCCTACATATGTATCTTGATGCATGTTGCCTCTCCCAATTTTGCAATGTCTCACGCTGTTTCACTGGGAAGGTGCAAGCAAGAGTACTTCAAACAAATCACTCGTTCAATTAACCCAGCTTTGCAACCCAACAGCACTTGAAGGATCAGGAACATGCTGAACATGATGCAACATGTGCCCAAAAAAACCCTTTAGAAAGATGATGACAAGGTGCTACAGCACTTTCCTCGCCTGGCAATCTCCTGCATCTAAGGCCTCTCTACAACGCTCAGCGGCAAGGTGCAGGCTTTCCAAAGCATCCTTGCAGAAATAGGGCAGGTGGACATCAACAATTCACACCTGTCCTGCTCGGCAGATTTCCCTTCCAGTACAGTGCCAGTACAGCATGAGAGTTTGATAGCGAGATGCAGTAGGTCCCATGCCTCCGACATTGCTGCCCCTGCCAACTCCATACCTTAAAGCATCTGCTTGAGGCTCGAAGCAACTCACTTTGCAGAAGGCTCCATACACTTTCCTGCGATATCCAACTAGCTAACCTCCGGAGAAAAAAACATATAAGAGGTAGAGAAGATCAGCTCATCCAGCTGTCTGACGCCATGACGGATCCAATGTCTTTCAGTGTCTCAAGGCCTACCTTGAAGCCTTCAATGTGTTCTCAAACCGGTACCCATCCTCAAAGGGGGTGTTGCAGCAAGAGACCAACAAAAAAACATCTTCCAGCGAAAGATCCAAGAGAGTTTCCGCTCTGCAAGAGTCTGGCAAGAGTTGCTTCCACAAGGAGGAGGTTGGCTGCTGGAGCGGAAGAAGAAATCGCACAACGTCAGAGCTGCACCACACACGAAAAAAACTGCAGGTAGCGGCCACAGCAGTCACAGCAGCCACAGCAGCCACAGCAGCCACAGCGGCCACACAGCAACCCTCAAAGGAAACAAGAATTTGTCCCTGGGCAACTGCACACGCTAACGCCGTCCACAATGCTTGCAGAAACAAATGCATTGAGACCGTCATACCTCCCGAGCTTATCGACTGCTACCCTACCACAACTTTCTGAATCACTGGGTCCCCAACATTCCTTGGTTGCTTGAAATTGCCGATAGAGCAACTTGCGATGCTCTGACTTTGGAGAGTCCTCACGACAAAGGCTCCAATCATAGACTTTCAGTAGGGGATCTATGGCTGCTACATCTCGCGAACAAGGTTTGAAGCCAAGCGTGGCACATCCCTGTCTACAATGCAGGACACTTGCGGTAACCGTTTCTACCAAAGCCATGAGGAAAAAAAAACATGAGCCATTTTGAAGCTCTCCTTACCACACCTGTGCCTGCGCCCATCCTTCAAGTCGCATTCAGAGTCGCTCATCTTCAGAGGCCAGGGGGAATCCGGGAATATTCAAAGCGTTCATATGTTTCCTAAGATGGTTCAGCACCTGCGTAAACAACTGTAGGCTGTAAGGTGAAGGTAGGCTAGACTCTAGACACACGCATGCTCGCCGTGTTCAAACACAAGATTCTTCTCATGGGCAAAGCTCTCAAGCTTCCTTTTGCACTGCCAGCACTTTGGCCGGTCTTGAACCAAGCGGCAACAGAATCCTCGCCAAAGATTTTGGTGCAACAATTCTGTTACAATGGGGCCAGCGATGCAACACTAGAGCGCGAACAAACACAGAGAGATATGAGATATGCGTGTGTGCATGTGTGTGCGTGTGCGTGGAGTGCAGGCCAATATGCAGATGCACATGTTAAAGCACATAGAATTCATCCCGTAGCTACTCTGGGTTTAAGTAGTGGATGCTATCTGCTGATCTCTCGAAGTAGCTCAGTCTTGCTCGTTGCCTGCGGTTCCGACGGCAATGAAGTGCGAGGCATAGTGCGAAGAGCAGGTAGGTACGAGAAACCGGTGATAAATCCCACCACCATTTCACTATGGGGGATTCTGTGTTACTCTAGATCTTCTTGTGTTCCGTCATTTCATGCCTTGGTAATGTGTCACCCTGTTTCTCAGCTCAAGAAAGATGGCGATGATGCTTTGTAAGCACTTCACTGTCCGAGCAAAGCTCTTGAACCAAGCAGGAAACTCAAGCGGCGAAAAGAATTCCGAAGGTTGAATATTCAACAGTTTCGGCTAGTTTCAGCCGCATGTGTTTAGATGGCTGTTGAGTCATTCAAAATACTTGTGTTTTTGCAGGGGCGTATTGCGGACGCATTCCTGACATATTGTCTGCTGCTTGGACCTTATGGATCTGACCTGCCCAACTCAATGTCACTGCCGCGACTGGATTGGGGCACGGGCTCTGTAAGTGTGCAAGTGGCATTAAATTTGTAACCACCAGCTTTCCTCAGCTGTGGGAAGGCTCAAAATGGTGAGAGAACTTTGAAGAGGTCCAGGTCTTCCAAGTGGGTCCCATGGAAAGGCTCTGAGCCCAGCTACGTCTTCGTCACCGAGATCTTCGGCCGCTCTTTGTTCAGTCGGATCCCAACATCATTGAGTTCCTGGAGGCGGCTCGAAGCAGTTCTTGACGACCTGCAAGAAAAACATTGGTCGAATTCAGCTAATTCATCCTATTTCATCCTCATCATCCTCTCCTTTGTGAGCATTTGTCTTTGAGCATCATCTTTTGTTGCATCAAGGATCATGAGAATCCTCGGCTGCCGGATCTTAGCACAACATAGCACTACCAAACAGGTCCAGCACAGCAGCCAACATTTCAAGAAAAATTGTCCTAAAATGCTAGCCGTGAAACATGTCTGCAGAGCGAGCTGTGGCAATCACCTGCCTTCCTCTGCCTCACCAACTCTTTGGAATTCGAAACTGTAAATAAAAGCCAAAACAAAGACTTGCCAGGGGAGATGTACATACCTGCCAAACGCACCTCGTAAACCTGACCCGTTTTAGAGAAGTCATGCAAGCTGTAGGACTCATGTTTGCACTCAGCGAGTTGCTGTATGTCTGGCTGCGTTCCTTTTACTCTGCGTTTCTGGGATGACTGACTGGTGCAGCACAGACGCAGTTGGGTTTGGAAGTCACACAATGGTTGCTACTAGCAAAGTGCAGAGGCAAATGACCAGCAGAAGTTGCATCCGCTGCGCGTGGCAGCAGCAGCCGATGATCTCCCACCGCCTGTGCAAAAGTGCGAAAGCCCGCCTTTGAAGCACAGTCTCTCTCTCTAGATTGATCATGTCTTGACATCGAATCAAGCTGTATCAACATGACAATCGCACAGTCCAATGCTGGCTACTCGCTCCTATGCCACAAGCGGCCTCAAACGAGAACAAGACAATTTCGAGGTCCTGAAACAACACCGGAAATATAGGTCCTGCGTGTCTGGCAATGCCAGTGATACGCATTGCCTGCAACTTTGACTCTCAGTCAGGCCCCCAAGAACAAATCAGGAAAAAGAAAAGGTCAAACAAGTTCGGACCTGACATGGCCCAAAAGAATCCCCAGATTCAAGTGGTGACTATTGGTGAATTGATGATACTTGATAAACACTTACTAAAAATACTTGTGGACTACCGTCTCTTGCTAAATGAGGAGAAGATTTTGAGTCCTCGTAGCTCCAGGTCCACTCAGCTGGCAGCTTTGGCCTAAACCTGGGGGATCGTTGGGTCGGTATCAATGTGCTGCAAGCTTGCTGCAATCGGAGACACATCTAAAACATCAACACAAATCAGTTCAAATCAACACGCAGTTCATTGCCACCAAAGAAGACATGCACAAGTGCGTACAAATATGGTGGCATTCATGCAGAAAACATGCCATGTTTCCAACACCCAGACTGCAAAAAAATGTGGAGCTACGGGACTGTGAAAGGCGAAGTGATGGCACTGCTCACCCACTGACCTTACTTGCTTTGGCTCTGACAAACAGCACAACTTCCAGTCTCTGGTCACAGAATGTGGCAAATAGTGCTCACATCAGGTAAAGAGCAATCCCCTTATGCACAACGACAAGAATCGCTGGGGGAATGCAGACAGGTTTCTGACAGTGCCTCTGACATTGCAAGGAATCAGCCTGGCACTGCAAAATGCACTGATTCAAAAAAGGAATCCTTTTTCTGATTCTGCACTTTCTACACTTCCAATTCCCCATGTTCCACCTGCCAGCTGGACTCTGCCATCACCTCCGAATAGCCAACTCCAGCCTCGAAGCAAATGCAAAGGATCTTTGCATTGGACTTTGGATGCGATGCATTTGTCGATCATTGTCTATCCATCAATGTGGATGTCTAAACATCTGCAATACGCAAGCGTTTACTTTATTTACGTGTGCATGTCTGAATGTGTGGGTGTGAGGGTTTGCGCGTGCCCATGTGTTTGTAAGTACGCATGTGTGTCTGAAAGGACATCGGCATGTAGCTAAATATCTACCTATGCATGGATGCAGTTTCTCTATAGATGCATGCATGTCTGGATGTACGTATGGATGCATACACGCATTGCATGTATACTTGCGCATGCGAGATGTCGTAGTTCATACAGCTTCCAGCAGCTCAGAGAGGTTCTTATTTTGTTTATGCCTCCTGTGCATTTTTGTGCCCACAAGCCGTGCCTCGAAGCAACCATCGTGCATGTGTTGGATGATCGCTGCTGTGTCAGGATGCTGTTTCACCTTGGCATCTCCGCAATGTGCTTCCACAAATGGCTGCATTCTCTCATGAAGTGCTCCAATAAAGCCAGCCTGCGTGAGATCCCCAACAGCGACAGCAAAAGAAAAATCAAGGCCCCAGACAATCCTAGAACTACAGCAGGGTTCCCGGAACTGGCCAGAACAGGGCGGCCCTACAAAACCCTAGAAACACACCAAGGTTCCTGGAAGCCAGCACCAGAACCCAGAACCAGGCGACCGAGCAGAAGGATGCCCCAGAAAATCCTAGAACCACACCAAGGTTCACGAAACCCAGTTCATTCCTGTTCGACCGAGAGGGAGGCTGGGCCAAACAAACTGTGGAATTATACTAAAGTTTCCAGAACCCAGGTTTGCGCAACCCAGAACGGAGGGTGCCCCGGATCACCACGGAAGCTAAATGTGCTGAGACCCCTAAAGCCTTGGCTACCCCGCTAGATGTAAGTACTATGTCTTTGTTTCTAAATCTTTGGTGCCATCCCCCATACTTCATGCGATTTGGATCGACTTGGGTTTGTGTGTGTGTGTCTTTGTCTCTCGGCAAGCTTCATTGCTACAGCTTGTGCTTCCACTGACGAAGCCCCAACCAGTGTGGCGCACTCCGACCTGCGCGCTGTACCCCGCAAGACTTCAGATTCTATGAGGCAATTTGAACAGCCATTCAGGTCTGAAATGCTAATGCCACAATATGTGCCCATCATGGTTTGCCTCCGCAGCTTCACAATGGCAGGTTCGCGTTGGACTGAAGAAACTGTAGAAAGCCTCAACATGAGTTTGGTGCCTTGGTGCCTTGGTGCCTTCAATCGCTATCCTTCTCTCTCTTTTCTCCCTTTCTCTCTATCTCTTTCCATCTCTCTCGATCTCTCTCTTTCATGGCTTGACACCTGGTTTCCCAAACAAGCAAATGATACGATACTTCGTCCTGATGCGCCATGCTCAGTCACAGCACACGCATCGGCCCAAGGGGAGAATGATAGGTCACATCACAGTTGAACCTAGCAAATTGGATCACAATCAAAAATACGCACAAGGCATTTGCTGCGGAGTCTTGAAAACTGAGGCAAACAGGAATCAAAGAAAGCTCCTCATCCAAGGGTCCAAGGTAGGATGCGCATTCAATTACAGAATTCAATTATATAGGTGATGCATCTCAGTTGGGAGCACACACACACACACACACTATTCTGCGCAAAATGAAGTGAAACGAGATCATACAAGACCTCTAGCAGCCACAGTTCGTGAAATGCCTCGACCAACCATGTCACTGTCAGCCGGAATGCGCACACAGCACGCTCACAACACACCCATGCACACACTCATGGGTTAAAAAATTTGATTACAAGCGGGCATGACCATGCCAGGAAAGGAAATTTCATCGATAAGAATAGGATAAGAATCTGTGATGATCGGAGCCCGACTGAGCTAAAAAACACACTCAGCATTCCGCAAACTGCTCAGCTGTTCTGTTCGGTTTTTTGGGGGTCTGCAATTGATTGAAGTTGTGTTTGATCGTTAGGTCAACGAAATGTGCGGAGAAAAATCATACAATTTATACGCTTTGCATTGGAAGATGTTGGAAGCACATCTACATATGCTGGATCTCAATTCAGCCATGCTTCATGTTGATGACTTTTTGCTCCTTTTGAAGTGATAGGAATACAACTTTGTCTAGTCGCTTTCTCAATTCCAATTTTTGTCCGAAGGTGCCGTCACAAGGTTCCCTCTGTAATTGACTTACAGTAAACGGTTCTAGCTCTCAAAGCCAAGGGACACTCCCAGGATGCTGTGCACACAGCAGCTGGCACTCTTTTGGGGTCTCAGCCCCACGAGGAGCAAAACCCAACATATCCAGGGGAAGGTAGTTGACACCGTGCTCCAAACCTGAGAATGCTCTCCAGGATGCTGTTTGACGGTGACTCCAACTGCTTCAAGTGAAAACCAAGCAAACCGGCAGTATTTTTCGTCAAGTTCATCCACAGGTGTAGGAACCCACCAATTTGAAAGGATACGAGAAAGTGTGAATATGCGATCCTTGACATTGCCATCGCATTCTGAGGCACATGGACGTAGCTTGCTGGGTGGCGAAAATGATTTCTTCCGCGAGTGGTCCGGAACAGGTGGACGTCTCAAACCCTGCACCAGATGCACCGAGCTGTTTGCGCAGGTCTTTACTAAGGACTCTGTGCTGTTTGCCCCTCTGTGCACCCAAGTGCGCGATGTTCAAAGGCAACAGCCCTGGCCTTGAGAAGCACGGGGTCATCTGCCTCGCCACGAATACAGTAATTCAATAATCGTCGTTGCAAATAAAGAAGGGGAGAAAAACATGTAAAAGCTGCTGGTGAAAAGGAGTCGTGAGTCAGCACCGACTTGAGACATGGCTAGTCACAAATGTCAACATCATCCAACATCTATATCCAAACCTTTGTGTCATCACACGTCCGCTGGGAAGTGCAATGAATCAGGCTGACAAAAGGCTAAGCCCTCGTGAGATCCGCAGCAGTTAGCCATCGCGCAGTTGCAGCAACAAACAAAATGCACCGAAATACATCAAAGAATCACAGCGCAAAATAGCAACACGACAATTTCAACACCCGGAACATCCCAAAATGGGATCACTTCAGCCTGGACACCCTGGAACTGATTGAAAAAGATTGCAAATTGCAAACATACAAAAAAAGCAGATTTTAAGTCCCCAGAATTGAAAAACCTCAAAAATTGTAATGTTTTATCGAATGAAATTTGCCATTTCTTAACGAAATGATTTCCTTTGACTATGACTACGATGTCAAAACATACGTGGACTCCTGCAGCCTCTTTTTTGTGTCCCTGCGCTTGGGAATGAGGGCCTCCAGACTTTAGATGCATTTTCTAAGACAGTTTTTGCCAAGAAAAAACGGGAAAAGTAGAGAACAATTTTCAAATATATTGAAATAGATAAAAACTAGCAGCCTCTAAACGTAGCTGTTGGGGAATAGGCTTAGGCCAATATAGAAAGACCCTAGAACCACTCCCGTGAAACGTGCGCGCTGCGCGTGGGGTTCCAAAAACTCTTCCTATAGATCTTTACTGTCCATACATTTCTGCAAGAGCATCTGTCGATGTATTTTGTTCCTTATTTCTCTCCGTGCAAAGCGTCCAAACCGCTTCAGAGAAGCGACCGAGCTAGCTAAGCCAAGGCGAGAACACTAGTAAATCTGTCTGTACGTCTGTGTGTCCGTCCGTCGGGCGGTCGGTTGGCCTGTCTGTCTGGCCAATCCATCCGGCCAGGGTCTAATCCGCCGAGCGCATGAATCCGCAGATTCCACTTTTTTCATCTAATCAATCTAATCCATCTATCAACCTTGTCTATCTAGTTGCCTAAGAGTCTGTCCACCTGTTTGTGCATCTTGCTTCAATTCTACCCAACTTTCCGTCCATCAATCTACCTATCCATCTGTCTGCCCAACTCACAAGTCTATCTGCCTGCCTGCCGTCTCTCTCCATATCTAATCCATCTGATCTGTCACACTAATCTCTTGCTCCCTGCCTATCTCTGTTCCCAACTCATCTACCTACCTCTTTGTGTGGTGGCTTATCTTCTCTACCTTGCTGTCTCTGCGTCTACCTATGGCTCCATCTGTCTGTCTCTGCCTTTCTATCGATTGTCCATCTATCTATCTTATGTATCCATCTGTTTGTGTATCTACCTTTCGTTGATCTGCTTGTCTTGACACCTGTAGGCCGGCCTCATTTTCCGATCTCTCTGACTGGTCTGTTATCTGCCACTCGGTCTGGCTGCATATGTTTCTATCTGTCAGTTGAGTCTAGTCTAGGCCATGGGCCTTTCTATCTGCATATCTCTCTCCCTATTAGCTGTCTATCCAATCTTATCTATCTGCCTATCTCTAGCTCGCCTATTTTCCTTTCTGTCAAGACAGAAGGATCTCGAAAGGGCGAAAGGGTCTGCTCCGCTGATGTCAAGGTCTTCCAGGAGCTCGTTTGATTAAAGGCAGGGTGGCGCCCTGTCAGTGCAGCCTTTGTGGCAGTCAAGAGCTGTGATCCTAAGCTCCACTTTTTGTGGCAGGACCTACTTTAATTGAAACTGGCCCCAAAAAAAAATATTGTGGCAAAACTAGGTATATAACTATTGTGGTTAAAAATATCTGAAGATCACATCTTGGATTTCCACCTTCAAAATGCTAGGACGATCCAGGCGCAATGTTTCCTGCACTTAAGTTTGCAAGGCAAGGAAATTCACCCTCCCGGTTCAGAAAGCCGGAAGATAAAGAGATTGATACCATAGAAAGAACGCGCTACACAAATAAAAACTCAATGCAAAGAACGATGGTTGGCTGAGGGAGGTGGCCTCATTGTGTTTGCACGGCCGTGAGCAGTCTCGATCCCCACGTTCCCATAATGCCATAGCTAGCTCCTCTGAGCTGCTCTCAGCCTTACATCACCACAAAGCGTCGTGCGATGTGTGACATGACATGGGTTGTCTGAGGTCTCACCACAACAACACCAGGTGGACACAACTTTCACCTTTGAAACAACTTAAAACAGCAGATTTAAAACTGTCATGGTGTGTGTTTGGCCCCTGCAGAGCATTGACCATCCTAGAAAAAATATTTGCCAAGGACAATGACAGCACAGGCTGAATGCTGAGACGGTGAAGTCAACATTAACGTGAGCTCCAATGTATTTCCAGTAAGCTGGCCATGTCCATCACGTACTGAATGTCAGGGCACCAAAGCGACACATCCAAATGCAAGTACGGAGAACGCATCCGATGTGGAAGTCACATAAACTCTTGACACAGCACGGATCATAGGGGATCAAAAAGCAAGAGATTGTAGGCATCTTGCGATGCTATAATGTAGCTTAGGATCTCTTTAAACCCTGCACCGCTGTATCACCCAATCCTGTGCAAGAGGCTGAAAGCTCAGGATACCAGGCACTGTGCTGAATAAATTCTACCTGACGAAGGATGCGCTGAGGCTACCCTGACAAAATGACCAAATCACCCAAAATGACATGTTGCCTTGAAACGGGTAGCATCTTTCCTCCAACGGGGCGGCATCCTTCAAACTTGGCAAGGTCCCTGTTGAGGTCTCAGGTTCTCTCTCCTTTGTTTTCTTCAACTTCCGTGGGATTCATTGCAAACGTTTCAGCGCCACAAGCTCACACACGCACACACACTCACACACACACACACACTGACAATGGGCACCAACGGAATAGAATGAGAATTAGCGTGGCTGCAAAGGGGAAACCTAGAAATGTGTGGGTCGATCATGAACCTGGCAAAAGCCAACTTGCAATAAAAACGATGATGATGACCACCACGACGAGGACGAGGACGAGGACGAGGACGAGGACGAGGACGAGGACGAGGACGAGGACGAGGACGAGGACGAGGACGAGGACGAGGACGAGGACGAGGACGAGGACGAGGACGAGGACGAGGACGAGGACGAGGACGAGGACGAGGACGAGGACGAGGACGAGGACGAGGACGAGGACGAGGACGAGGACGAGGACGAGGACGAGGACGAGGACGAGGACGAGGACGAGGACGAGGACGAGGACGAGGACGAGGACGAGGACGAGGACGAGGACGAGGACGAGGACGAGGACGAGGACGAGGACGAGGACGAGGACGAGGACGAGGACGAGGACGAGGACGAGGACGAGGACGAGGACGAGGACGAGATTGGGATCACGGCAGGGGATAATGATAATACCGATAGTGAGGCAGACACGCCATCAGAATGGGGACAAAGAGGGCGGAGGACACCCTCGTCCTACGTCAAGGCATCCCTAGGAGACAGAATCTCTTACTACAAGCTTCCAGCCAGCACCTTCCTTCTACAAGTCTTCCCACTCAACTAAGCTTGGATCAGCCCGTGTTTTAACCCAACCAAGAACAAGCCACACAAAATAAACAAATCTTCAATTTCACCTGTGAAAATCAAAACATGAGATATTTAAGAGCTTCATCACATGGACGGGTTTCATGTATCACTATGGCAGCCCACCTGCCGCAGCCACTCTACACGCAATTGGCAGGGCAACAGCACTCAGAGCCGCAGAGCCGCAGGCATCCAGCCTCCTTGGAAACTGGCAAGAATGAAAACCAAGTCAATCTACAGATCCTGTCATGACTCCGCCATGATCCACCCACCAAAGTACAAACAGCACAATTCATCTCAGCAGCGCTGCAAGGTCGTGAACATTCATTACCTGGAAGTAGATGCAGAAGAGCCTGCATGATGTGCTGAGTGCTGCATGTCCCATGCTGAAAAAATTGAGTCTGACACTTTCCATTTGCAAGACTACATCAACACCTGAAAGTCTGCGAAGCTGGATTGGCTGTCCAGACCAGGGTACCTAGCACACACCAAAAGATCTTCAGAGGGCTCGAAATCAAAGTATGCTTTTGGAAGGGTCTAAGTCCAAGCACTGGCCTTTTGCAGTGTCCCTGTACCATCATGATACGCTGATTGATGGGGAGGGAATAGGTGGGAAGGGAAGGCATGGGCCGAATGTGTGGAGCATAGGTGGGCATGGTGGGCTAAGACGCGTGTCATTTTGCACTACCGGAGGGGGTGGATGGGGTAGGGTGGGGATGGGCCGGCGAGGGACAGAGGCGGGCTGAGCATAAGGAAAAATTGTGGATGGGTAAGCGCGATCATGTTGGATCTGGGCATCAAGATGTCTGCCTGTCCTTGAGATACAGTAGGGGTTCATTATATATCATTCACTGGCTTCATCAGGTTCGTTGAATTCATGGCAGTGTTTACAATGCTTGTTCTTGCACTGGCGTTGTCCTCTGAGGATGGTTGATCGCCAAAAAGCTCATGTCGCAAATTCGGAGGCTGCCCTCAAGAACAATCCCCCAGCCCATACCTCAAACAGAAGAGTGAAGAGATTAATATGTTCATACTATGCATTTTCTGCGCAAATCATTGAACAAATTGCGCGGGCAACTTGGGGGCCAATCGTCCACCAATCGCAGATTTCGTGGCTTGAAGCTAGAAGAAAACAGCACAACGCAATGTCCACACAATTCACTGCCGGCAAGTTAGGATGCAAACCACTGTCCCAGCACATTTGTCGCACGCATTTATTGTCAACCGGGTGACAAGTATATAATGCATTTTAGCCTGCATCACTGGTCTTCCCGTCCAATCGATGTGCAGAACACATGACTTGATTAGGGAGCCCCATGGAGCCCCCTGTTCTGCGGGCGTCCACAGGAGCTGGAATGACCGACCTCCAAGTGACCTGCCTTCACTTTGAAAATCAAAGGATCAAATAGGAACATGAAATCAACTTGCAATCAACATGCACAGTTCTTGATGCTTCTTTGCGTTTCTTGATGTTTCTTCATGGTTCATTGTTAGGCGACGGCTTCGTGGAGATGTTGCAGACTTGGTGAACACAAAAAAACTGCCACAGAAAGACACACTGCAGCACATCTGTCGCACCAATTGGGGTGCTGGTAGATACCATGGCTCATGGCATACAGCCTTGGTTGCGCAAACCCAAGCACAAAACGTGCTCAGTGCCGGCCGCTGCACCCACAACATTTTGCAAAAGGATGTTCACCAAAGCTATCTCCAAAGTTAAATTGAAAAACAAATACGCCAACTGCAAACTGCATCAAACTATTCCAAACTGCTCGCAAAAGGTTTGTTTCAAGAGGAGAGCCCACGTGCAAAGAATTACTTGGCTCAGAACCGTTGGCCCTGGCAGGTGAATGATAGAGGCACTGGCAGGGATCGACAGTGATGACAAACAAACAATATCAAAAGAGGAGACGTGGAGACATGGAATGTCCCACATGCAGGCGTTGCTTTAAGCAGTGGCAGCAATACGGGCTGAGCCATCTTGGGCTCATTTGCAGCAGCACTTTCTTGTGTCCGCTAATTTCTTGTCCATCCATTCAATGCTGAGTTCATCATGATCCTGCATTGATGTATGTGTTGACTTGTTCAATCATGTGTTTGTTTGTCAACTCATTTCCAGATTCCAGTAGTTACCTAATGATTTTTTGTCATGCCCCTTTGGTGATTTGGGCATTTCTGCGGTTCTTGCTAATTGCAATCAAATGTTTTCATTTAACATTTCATCCATTCCACTATGTAACTCACACACTCCAACCAGTTCGTTCATATTTGCTCAGCGCAGGGTCATGAATATATTATAAGCATAACCTATTCAAACTCATGAATTCACCCATCTTTACACGCGTCAGGTTCCCTCATTTACAGTAGCCAGGAATGTTGAGAAAGTTTCATTGTCATCGTCCAAGCCGCACATGATTGAAGCATTCAGTGCCTTGTTCGGCATTGTTGCACTGTTCTTCTTGCTCTGCTCTGCGTAAAGCTTTCCTCATGATTCAGGGACTAGACACTCAATGTAAATCAAATGCATTTGGTTTGGTAGCAACTTCGACATGTTCCGATGCAGACAGAGGAGAGAGCAATCGATCGCAACAATTGTGGCAAGTTGCTGCGTTTCTCTTACAATGTGCTTTTCCAATCGTTCCTTCTCGAATACTTTCGAGACCTGGCTTGGAACATGGCTGATCAGAAACCCAGATCTTGAGCTGAAAATGATGCCGGAGGATTGGAAGGTTAAACATTTTTTTCTCACAGCGACCACACACATGTCTTCAGAGTTTTCATCACTTTGATCTCTCAAATCTGTTTCCCGCATCTGCTTACATTACTAGAAGTGAGATTTCCTTTTGCTTTGCAAATGGCCTGGGAATGGTTCATGACAGCAGCAAGCTCCGCCTCAAGGCAAACTGACAGCGATCATTTGAGTGAAATTGATCCTGACATGAACCAGCAAATTCACAACAGCACCATACAGCACCCAAGAAAAGGATCCCAACCAAATCCACAAGTTACAACCCATGGACTTGAGGGCCAGGAGGTGGATAAAAATTGTGAAGCTGTGGCTTTGAGTAGGCTTTGAGGAAGCTGTTTTTCGACGTCGCTGCCCCTCTGAACCATTCTGAACCTCAACAGCTCACCTTTCCGACATTGCAGTCATTTCAAGCGCAAACGCAGAAGCAAAAGATGCGAAAGCAATGCGAAAAGATGCAGAGCAATAGGCCAATTTCTCCAATTTCCAATGTGCCAAAAAGCCTCAGGCCCAGACCTGCTCCATGGCGAAAATTGCACCATCGTCGCCGTCGTGCAGCCCTCGCAGTAACAAAAGAATTGGACTCGCACTTCGAAACTTTCAAGGGGTCACCTGGACACTCCGAATTTTGTCATCTGCAAACTGACACAGTTTAAGGTGGGAAAGTTTGGGGCTTGCAACTCTGGACATAGGGGTACCGAGAAAAATGTGGGCGGGGCAGGTGCAAATGGGACGATGGTGACATTCCATCCACCTGCTAGCTGCTAGTTTGCAACCGGGAGTGGAGCGACTCACAGAACCTATCTAGTGCTCTTTTCCGGCCTACCTATTCAACAGTCTGACTACCTACAGTAAATGTCTATCTGTCAAACTAGCATGTACCTATCTATCGGTCTATCTCTAAAACTATTTCAGTGACTCACCGTCCATCTATCTATTCATCTGGTGATCTATTTGTCTATTGCCGTTGAAACCTCGCAATGTCCGAAGATCGAAGGTCCCTGGAACATAAATATGGCATCACTTCCACACATTGAGCACTGCGGTTTCTTAGTCTATTTCTGAAATTCGAAAATGCTGGACCTGCCATGCGAAAGGCATCCCTGCCGACCCTCTTCAACCGTGTACTCCTACATATGCATGCGTGCCTGCATGCACGCCCGTGTATGTACCTCAATGCCAAGAAACTGACTGCACCAGGACCGAATCAACACACATGCGCCCTAATGAGCCTTTCGATGTCGGGCGCAGGCACTTCTCATCAGATCCATCAGCGCAATCAATGTGCCCATCGCAATACAAGGCCATCGGCAAACAGTGGCCAGAGTCCTTAACAAAAATCAAGCGCGGCAGGTGAAAGCGCAGCATGAAGTACACATGGACCTGCGTCAGGTTTTCCTACATATGTTGATTTCGTTGCGGTCCTGGGCGTGAAACAACAACGAAGAAGAAATGCTACGATGGCTATCCGCAATTTCAACCTTTGGGACGGTCCCTGCACGGCGTACCAGGTTTGTTTCGCTTCACGATGCCAGCCCCGCGCCTTGATAAGGGGAGGAAGGGGCATGTTGAAAGATCCGAATTATGGCTGGCTTGGTTTGACACGCGGCGCGGGACTTTGTTTGGCGTGTGCATCGCTGGTGATGCTGGCAAAGGTCGACAACTGACGCGCTTGGACTCTGACACGTGCGCCAGCATACCTTCCAGGAGAAGCTCTCACATGGTTCCCTGATGCCACTAACAAAAGGCTTCCGTATAGATGCTCTCTAATGTGTGGTTCAGCAATTCTACTGCAATATGATGCAACAAGTGGAGCAAAAAGTTTGTTTTGATGTGTGAACAGTAAGAAGGGCAAACCGGGCCCCGTCACATGAGCGATATTCAAACCCTGACATGTGGTCACATGGCTCAGCTTTCAAAGGTGGAGATGCCAATTCTGAAGGTCAGCCCTTCGGACGGCAGAAGGCGGAAGGATCAGCAAGCTGATTTGGCAAACGCCAAAAAAAGCTGGACAGTGGATCATTTCAAATGGACAACCTTACGAACCTGTTGCGAAGCTGCCCAACCTGCCCTTGTGTTTGAAAATGCCACAAGCCGGAAGAGCAGAGTCCGCCGATTGTAATTCGCAGACGTTGCCATGGGAGCACCCACCTCCATCTGTCAAGCACGGAAAAATTGTAAATTGGGAGCATAATCTCCGGCGCTTTCAATTCTGTTCTTCGTAATGCGCGACATGAGCGACAGATCTTAATCTATTTACATACACATACACATACACATATACATAAACAAAGACATTTACATAGACATACACATACACATATACATAGACATTTACATAGACATACACATGAATGAATATTTCTATTTACATATACAAATGCATATATACATCTCTATTTATCTATCTATCTATCCATCTATCGATCTATCTATCGATCTGTATCTATCTATCCATCTATCTGTGTGTGTGTGTGTCCTTGTGTCTGCGTGTGTGTGTGTGTGTGCTTGCACGCACGCATGTGCAATTAGAAACTGGACATTTCAACATATAGATATAATATACATGTAGTATATACACTCCCATTGATTTAGCTAGTCACTTTCTTACATGATAACACTGGATGCGAAGGTAAGCTTGCGTGCAAATGTGAATCTATGCATTTAGGTTCCTTGCATCAACTTTTTTTCGTCTGCGTATGCGCGCTCTGGTGAATAGCTAATAGAAATAAATCGAGCAATGCAGCTCCAACCCGTGGCTGCCACATGACAGCAGCCCGCATCCTTCACCGTGGCCATTAAGCACTTTGAACAAAGGGCGACCAAGTGGGAGAAGGTGAAACCTCGCGCCTCGAAAAATGAATTATCCGAAAAGAGTCCAGCTAGACGTCAAGAGATGAGCCCTTCACGGCAGGATTCGTGACATTTCGTGACCACTTGTTATAGGGATTGGAATGATGCAATGCAAGGAGCGTCTGTGAAAAGGACCGTGGGCTCCCGGCTTCCCAATAGCGGCCCCTGCCGGCTCAAGCTTTTGTGGGAAGGAGACATGTAGTCCAAAAGGAGCGTGACCGCGATGATGTAGCTTCAATAGACCAGAATGCGAATGAAGAAAACATTTGCAATGCATACTAAAGAAGTGGAGCTCGACCATGGTCACAGGAAGACAACAGCAAGTGGAAGAATAGCCTCCCCCCAAAGGCTAACCAGAAAGAGTCAATAATGTAATATAGGCCAGGACCAACACAATACCAAATTGATCACGATGGAAAAGTGGATGCAATGGCAAATGTATCCAGAAGGAGCACTTCAAAAGCGATGGCCATGGCAGAGCGACCTTATGAGCCCATATATTTGTAGGAGCGCAGGGCAAACAATGGGAAAGGAGCAAAGTCCATGATCACGAGGAGGAAACGTAGTTGGCCGGGGTGGCCTCCCCGCACAACGCTATCAAGAAGGAGAAATGGTACAGGACTGATTCCAGGAAAACGGTAGCATCTCAGGGGTGAAGCGAAATCGAAAGCCATGGCTGGATATCCTTACAAAGCCTCAACCGAGAGAGAGAGACAGAGAGATAGATATATATATATTGTTTGTGTCGGCGTGCATTTTTTAGGTTATTGCGCATGTCTTGGCTGCTTCAATGTCTATGTAGTGAAGTGAATGTGTGCTGCGGCTTCCGTGAACCTTTCGGCAAACATGCTGACAATATACATGCTGGCCCAGTTCTGATATGCTCGCCATGTGCTGGAGGCCGATTTGCCACACAACGCTTGCAACATCGCCATGTCACAAGGCCTGGTGCAACATCTCTGGCCCAAGACAGGTGCAAGGTCCAGCGGGCAATCATTGCACAAATAGAATTATGAAATCTGTGCATTTTTTCGGCTCCAGGAAGTCGTGTAGGTGGACCCGGGAACATAATATAACTGTCATGCTATGAACCCATATAAGACTCAAGCCTCATATATCTACTGTCTATAGGCTTGGCATACGGGAAGACCAAGGCAGCAGCGATGACGACTAAACAACGGACGAGAAGTACAGGAGCGAGTGAAGGACGGCGAGGGAAGCGAGGGAGAAACAGTCCTGCAAAAGAGATCTCGAACTCCTCATTTTAGGACAATTAAAAGTACCAGCACGTATGGACACCACATTGCTCTGCTGCAATTCATTAAGCCTTTCGACGTAGTAATTGCAAAGTTTTCTTTGCATACCGTTTCCTCACGCAATTTGCTGCAGAGTGACGCAGCGGAACTTCGGCTCTGGGCCTGCCTCCTTGACGAACAATGACATCATTATCGAGTTCATGCACAAAAATCCATGGAAGGATCTCAAAGCGACCTGGTACATCCCTTCCCACCATGTTTCAAAGCGAAACAGGCGTCCTTGCAAGCAAAGACTGGAGCGCCAATCAAGAGCGGCACTCCTGCGTGCACTGAAAAACAAACAAGAACTACAATCTTGGCAAGGTTTAAGAATCTTGAACCGCCCAAAAAGTTGGTTTCACGACTAAGACGCTTGTTTCGGACTTATTTTGGACTGGTTTCTGGACACATGAAATTGGAGAATCATACCACGTGATGGCGTGCACCCAAACTGAGGATACTTCGCAGGGACATAATTTCTGAAGCACCTGCCCCCGCTGACGACCCTGACCCTATTAAGGTTAGGATTGATACCATGGTTATATTCCCACCTGGACGGTGCTCTGTGTCAAACTGTGATGAGAATCCAATGCCCCAGCTTTACACCAGGTAGGTTCATGGTCATGTCGTCCAAACCAAGTCAATGAAGCAAATCCTACCCCATTTCTGCGAGAAGAAAGTCGCAACATCATACAGCACCCACGTCCTCGAAAAAAATAGGCATGCCATGGCATGAGTTCAGCAAATCACAACATAAGCGTGATGCCGGGAGATGCCGGGAGATGCCGGGAGATGCCGCTTGTTACCAACAAGTGGGTCTTGACGTACACGCTATTAAGATTGGATCTGCTGCTGGGAATCTGCCTCTGCTGCTGGGATCTGGCGTGTGCACTTCCAGGTCACTAGCATGTCACATGTCATTGCTGAGCACTTAGCAAGTGCTCGACCTATGGGAGCAGTTTCAAGAGTCTTTGAGCAGAACTGCAACTGCAGACTCGTAGAAAAACGTGCATCCATGGAGCAGCAACCCAAATCCTTCTTTAGGTGAGCTTATATGTGAGCTTTATCAAATTTGAGAAAGGAATCAGGACCACCTATCTGTTGGCAAAATACTTTGCAGTCCGTCTCTTTAAGGTTGAGCACTGCTGGACCCAGCCTTTTCCTTGTGCAGCACCCGAAATAATGCCCGGCAAATCCAACAGTTGTATCTTGCAGTCATTGTAGTTGATCACACCTGGAGGGTGCAAGTGTTGTGATTTTGGTTGCCTTGTTTTCACAGGTTCTCCCAGATTTCATGCTGACTTCAGCAGAAGAAAACCAAGAAGCCCGAAGAACATCCCAACAGCAGGCAAGCAAACATCTAATTCTGGCAATAGGCATGAGGAAAATGTGGCGGAGTCACATGGTTTTGCCTCAATAAAGATCAAAAACCCGCAAATTAAAAACGACTAGAGCAAAAGGAAACCTTGAAAAGAAGAACGCACAATAACCTAAAAAAGATTGAGAACCAATCAGCAACGGTGCATCGCTCGAAGCAGCACCAAGCACTCCTGATTTGGAGCCTTAAGGCATGTATTGGATACTTTGTTGGGCAATGTCTCGCGTGGACATCATGAAAATTTCACTTTTCTGCATCAGATATACAGAAAGCCAAAAACTTGCTATCATGACTGATTTCCGCACTGAAAGCAGCTCCACCCAGCGACCGAGCACTTTCTGCAAACCAAACGACCTCACCAATTTCTTCGCTCTTTGTTTGCTGTGTTTTGCTTCCTAAGTCATTGCTAGCTCTTTGATTATTCATTTCGTGACTGTGTTGATCCTTGCATCGCTTTCCATAGGTCCAAAAAATACATATGCCAACAGAATACATGTGCACATCAATCATACGTACATTTGTATGTACACATTCCAACTTACTGCAATACACATATAAATATTATTCACATATGCAAGTTTACGCATATGCAAATACATGCGCGCCCTTATACATGCACCTGCGGAGGAAAAATTACTCCTACGATTCAGACTTTCAAAAACTGAAAACACAGATCCATACCAAATCAACATATACATAAACACCAAGCATATGCAGGTATGTTCATTCATCCTTGTGCGATATCCTTGGGCTGGCTGGTCGGTTCTTCCAACAGAAGATGAACTCCATTGCACAACGTGCGTGATTGAATTTCATTTGTCATGCGCCACTTGCTGCCCGAAGGCATCTGTTTTGGTACCTGATGCTGACTCGTTTGATGGCACATGACAGTGAGGTGGTAGAGCAAGACAGGGGAGGCGACGAGACACCCCTTCAAGAGTCCATCCGATTTGATGTCAGTTTTTCATCGTGAAACGCTGAAGGCATCAGGATAAATGCCCAGCTACACACAAGGAACCAACGAAAGGCGGAACCCAATCCAGATAGCAAGAAACCAACATGGAAAGGAGGACTTCATCCAACCGTGGGAGGGAAAGGATGCCAACAGCTTGCACATGTCAAATGTCCCAATACAAAAGGTAATGAAAGTAATGTAGAACACTGGGGGTATTCCAATGGTTTTGTCCGCCCTCTGGCCCACCAGCCTGGAATGCACGTGAGGGTCGTGAACTCGTAGGCAGCTGCCTCTGACTGCACGCCAGTCAGGGCAGTCAGAAGTGAAGACTTCCCAACCTTTGCTGACAAAGAAGCACACAGCAGCAGTATCTAGACATGATCTGGCAACATATCCTGTTATTAGATTTCTTGACTGTATTTCTCCAAAAATGCATTTGTGGACCTGTGGATACACCAGTTTAAAGTGACAAATCCAAGCTGCACCACTCAATACCTACCATCTGGAAGGTTGTAGAGATACAACATGTGCGGACTTTGCAGGCATGCAATGCTGCTGATGTTTTAGGATTTACGTGGCAGAGGCATTCGAGGTTGTGCCCAAGATTCGTACTGATGGAAAGCCAATCAGCGCAACTCTGGAATCACCAAACCTCTGGACCTGATCCAGGGAGATTTGCACTAATGTCTGGGCAACTCTCTGTGTGACCCGTGGGTTAGGGGCGTTGCAGAAGAGTTTCCTACAGTCTAGATTTTGCATTCCAAGAGTCTCCGGCAACAATCTGCCAAGGAGCATCCCACAAGCTCCCACAAGCGTGCCTCACAAGAGTGTCCTACAAGTGTCCTGCACGAAGCGTGAAAAGTGCGCTGCGGGAGTGACAACGGTGTCCACAAGAGTCTCACACCTCAGCGTTTTACAAATTTTGCAAGAGCGGATTTCCAGAGCGTCCCACAAGAGCGTCCTCATGTGAAAGGTTGGGTGCATTGTTTGCCCAGTTTCCGGCTGCCCATCGGTGCCTTGTCTTGTACCACTGGAGCGTTCTGGTTAGGGGATCAGCTAAAGCACACCAGAGTGGATCACTTAGAGCACCGGATCACTTAGAGCACCGAAGGATCACTTGGAGCACCAACGATTTTCGCAACAGTTACAGTCAAAAGGATGATGACATATGATGACATATGATGACATATGATGACATATATATTGCAACTTGCAACTTTTTAGGGTTCATACCTTTAGGTTTTGGGGGCCGGTCACTATGTGCGCGCCTCAACATCTCAGTGTCAATGGATGTATGCATGTATCGCTTTTCGGCGCTCTAAGCGATCCACTTTCCGACGCTCCAAGCGAACCCTCGACCGGGCGTTCTGCGCCTCACTGTGTTTTGGTTTATGTGTTTTTTGTATTTTTTTGTTTCCTCTTTGACGCTGGCCTAGCGGTTTTGTTGTCCCCGTGCTGCAGTTTGTAAGGTTTCTGAAGGGGCCGTTTTCAGTCTGTTTCCTTGGTGTGGTTGCATTCGTGCCAGCTGCTGCGGCTGTTCGTGCTTGCGAATCTCCTTGGGGGGGTATTTACTTCCCAAAGTTTGCGCACAAAAATCTAGACATCTGATCTCATTTCTTGGGTCTTTGAAAGAATGGTTTCCAGTCCAACCGCGCTGTTGCAGAGAATCCTACACTGTGCCGCTACTGTCTCAGTTTTTCATCCAAAGTGTCCCACAAGAGCTGCGTGCTGAAGTGCGCTCACGAGTGCCTTACGCAAATGTCCGTCCTAGAAGCGTGTCTTTGATGCCTCCCGCATCTCACACAAGTCTGGGCCAAGGGTGTCCCAGAAAAGTCTCGCACCAGGATTCCTCCCAAGAATGCTTCACATTTTTCACTAGTTTGTTCCATAGCCCCCAGCCAAAAAAGAATCCCACAAACATGTCCAACACAAATTTGTGGCAAAGAAACTTTGCAAAGTTTCACACATTGCCGTGCCATGCAACGCTAGATGTGTTCTGCAACGCTAGATGTGTTCGGATTCGTGACTTATCATTTTTTCTTCCGCAACTTTGTACGATGCATCACCGACTGCTCCAGCACGGTGGACGCGAACACAAGATCTTGCCTCGAAGCCTTTGCTCTTGCCTCCCCCGCCAGATTTTTCTGGACTTAAAAGTTCCTTGGTCAACACGACAACTGCCTTCTGCACTGTTTCCAAGTGTACTCTCTTTCGCAAAAAACATTTGTTCGACATTGGTTGCACTCTTTAAATAAAACTTGGTCGTTTCTCGGTTGTTTCTCGGTTACTGTCCTACTATTCTTTTCAATTGTTTGACGCTGCCACCACCCTACAGCCCTAACAATCCAAGTGTCCCTTCGAGCTGCGCAGAGTTTCGCCTTCAAGTCGCCCAAATGTTTTGCAGTTGCCTTATTCTTTTGAGTCCTGGAAGAAGACAGGTTGAGCACAAGCAAAATCAGCCCGCGCCGAAGGTGTTGGGTCGTTGTGTCAGGGCGTGTGAACTACTAGTAATTGCCAAATCGCTGATAGATTTTGGTTTGAAGGATATGCTTTTCTCTAAAATAAAAACGGCTCAACATGGCTCAACTTGGCCCAAGATGGGCCTGAGATAGGCCTAAAAGAGGTACCAAGTAGAAGGGAGACGGGTTCTGGAACAAAACGGGTTTAGATTTTCAATTCACAGCCACCAAATGGTCGTGAAAATAGAAAATAAATTTCTAACTTCTTCTTTGAAGCAAAATACTCAATTTTTGTTTGGGCCCATCGGTTGAAATGCCGAAATTGCTGAAGATAACACCGTCACATCCCAACATTCTGCAACATAACCCCGGCATGGCTCAAAATATGCTGAAGATTGACTTCGTCTTGGCCTGACATGGTTTCAGATAGGCCCAAAAGATCCGATCCACGCCCAACACATGCCAAAATGGCACCCTGCCCTAAGATGCACCGCAAGATGGGTTTGCAAGGGGCATGAAAGGAGCATGAACTCAATGTCTGAGGGAAAAAATTGCATTGCCCTCCGAATGTGTCCCAGCAACAAAAAAACCTTCCAATTCACCAATGTGATTTGGAGGGATGCGTTTTAGGAGCTGATGTTTTTTTGCACATCAATTGAAATCCTGCAAGCTCGTGAAGATGGGTCGTAATTTGCTGGAAATACAGGCCCCTCAGATCCCACGATAGTTGAAGATCCTACAATAGTTGAAAATAAACCCTACCTTGGTTCAAAACGGCGCAATATGGGGCCAAACGGGGCTGAAAAGCAGTTTCAAAGGGGCAACATGGAACAATGAGGCACGAGAGAAACCCATCACAAACCCCACAAAGTCAAAATCAAGCACAAAAGGCTCCGAAATGCCGCGCAATCCAACAAAAATGCGAAACAAAAGGCGGAAGGGTGCGGCCCAAAAGCACAATTTGGTTCTGCTCAATCAGGCGTAAGCAACACGTACAGTACTCAATTGCATCAAAAACAGCGCCTGTTTGATGGAGACTTTCACGCATCAACATGCTGCAGGATGTGGCAACAGCGGGCAGTCAGGCCAACGAGAGACGTACCAAAGGGCCGACCAAGCCTATATCAAACACACGGTTTTTTCTCGTTCTCTTTCTGTCTCTCTCTCTCTCTCTCTCACTTTTTTTCTGTCGGGCATTACTGGCTGCAATCGTCTCAAGGCTATGTCTGTTTGATAGGGGCAAGAACACAAGATAATTGTTTGTGTTTCAACCAAATGCGCGTCCTTGCACCTGTCTACTCATCCGTTGAAATTTTCGGACTTAATTTAAATAATCAAAACCAAATGGCGTTTATCGAAGGGCACGTGTGGGTCAACATTCCCGTTTGCTCCGCGTCCTCGCGATCCTTCCCTTGTCTTTGTTTCCAACGCGTTTCCGCGCAGGCGGTCTTCGTCACCAGTGACATGAAAATTTAAAACCCCAACACAAATATGCCCGCAACTGTCTGGCCCGTCAAGGATTGAATTTTCGATCTGTTTCCTTATTCAAAATTGATCAAGATTGAATTTCCCTAAAGAGACTTGTAAGTGAACGTGGGGGTTCTAAACCTCTCTTGGGCACGTAATCCGGAAGTCATCGTACTGCTGCATGCTGATGAATGGGCATGTAGGATTACATGCTAGGGCCTCTTGCGCGGCCAAATTTGAACCTCAAAAATGCATAGTTACTACACATTACTGGCACAAAAAATTCAAAAATTAATAGTTATACAGTTATGCCTGAAAAGGGTTTCTAGGCGGGGGCGGTCCCAAAGCAAACATGGATCGTTTTTTCATTTTACAACACGCCATCACCTGGGACGTTACTGTTCAGTGGGACCGCGTAGCTTCGAATCAATGTATGGCCCTAATGTATTGAATTTGCTCCGTCCCTGTCCAATGTAGCATTTTTTTCCCCGAACAAGTTTTCAACATGCAAGGGCTTGCGGGGGCTGAGTGGAGGCGAGCAGACCACAATGGGTGAAACAAGGAATGTTTCGGCAGTACCGTTTCATAGTTCCAATACGCCCACAGCATTTCACCGCATGCCACAGCATTTCATAGCATCAATTCGCACATTTGGTCGTGTTTGTGCTGTGGGGGGCATGGAAGGGAAACAAAGTTCAATAAAGTTGTGTAGACTTCTGGGGGGCACTAAAATTCAAGAGTGACTTGGATTTGTTGCGTGGATTTCCACCACACCATCCTGCACTGCAAAAAAATCCAACCTGACGGTTGGTGTCAAGCGCGAAACCCCAAAAAAAAAAGACAAAAAAGTGGATTCAATGACCCACGAACCAGAAGGAGGGGGAGACAAAAAGAAAAGGCAAAAACAAAAAAAGACCAGAAATAAAGAGAAAAGGTCGAACGCAAAAAAAGGAGAACGAGGAGGAGATGGACACAGTACCAACCAAGGAAAAAATTAAACTAAGAAACAAGGAAGAAAGGGCGCACGCAGCAACCAACCCAAGACAGAAGATGGGGGACAAAGTTAAGGGAAACGACGCGGAAAAGGAGGAAGATGCGCATTCAGTATCAAACAAGAAAACAAGGAGGAATGGGCGGACACAGAAACAAAGATCGAACACGTGATGGGAGACAACGAAGAAGCGGAGAGGAACAGGCGCACAATATCACACAAAAAGGGAAACAAAACACATCAAACAAATGGAGGAAAAAAGAAAACAAGGGGAGGGCTCAGGCAAAAGGCGGCAAACACAGCAACCAACAAGAATGAACACAAAAAAAACGGCCAGAACAGAAGAACGAACACCAACACGATCACCAACAAAACGACAAACAAACCAACAGACTGAGAGAGGCAAAAGAAAGAGGTTGAGACAAGTGATGGGTCAAAACAAACGTTTATAATAGATTCAACCTGCGACAACGCAACGATGATCCGTTTTTTGTCCCATACCCTTTGGCACCTGTGATCCACCAGGCCATGGCGCTTGGGCCGCAGGGGCATGCCGGAAGGGTTGGGGGCTTCGGGTGTTCGGGGAGCGAGGTGCTGAGGGCGGAAGGGGTTCGCTTTCTTTTCGCTTTCCGCCTGTTCCAGTCGAAGGCTACAGCCTCATAGGGACACGGGCAAACTAAGAGTCACAACGACCGACAAAATTCAGGAAGACTTGCTCTTCGGCAAGCCAGCCATGCCGGTTCATGGCTTCAATCAGCCACGACTCTTGGCCAAATTGATTTGAAACAAATTTACGCAAACAGTCATCCCATCTTGTGTGTGCAAAACCCCTACCACGACATGGTTTGTCTTCAAAACTGAAGTGCCAAGCTTGCTGCGGGTAACATGGTGAAATTGCCCGAGGCTAACCATGGTGCGCACCTGCCACACTAGAGGCCAACCGAAATTTTGCCAGATACAATGCTTCGCTCCAAAGTCTCATGGGGAATAATTGCTGCGCTTGCAGACGTTTTGTGTTCATGCGGCGCATGGTGACATTCCATCTTTCTCCTTCAACGCTGACCCACCCAATTATGCGTCTTAGCAATCGCCGTCTCAATGAATCCAATTTTGAAATGTCGGATTTGGGCAAAGCGGTGGTAGCCAAACCAAACAGAATCGTGGGAGACCTCACACCGTCAAAAAAGTTCAGCCTCAAACGCAAACCGATGTGTTTGTTCAAAAGAATGTTTTGAAATCCAATTTTCGATCTGACGGTCGAGCCACCCATCATGATCCACAAGGAGCCTTTGCCATCCCCGACTTTTCAATGGAAGAATTGCGATCCGCAGTGAGCAAATTGAAAACAGGGCGTTGTCCGGGTGCAAATGGTATTCCTGCAGAAATGTTCACTTATGCCTCGGATGACCTGTTGTCTTGCTTGTTGCATATTGTTTAGAAAGTGTTGCGCACAGGTGAGGCGGAACTGTCTTGGAGGACAATTTTTTCACAATGTTTTTCAAAAATGGTGACCAAAAACAGCCTAACAATTGGAGGCCAATAGCCATACTTCAGAAATAGATGACAAAGAAATTTTCAAACCTTGTAGCTTTGCGATTGGGAGACCACCTGCGTTCTCAGCAGCCAGAGCGTGTCGCCGTGTTCAGTGCAATGTCTGGTCATGTTGTGCCGGATCCCTACCTGAAGTTGACTGCAGAACTGTATCGGGAACAAAGTGGATGGATCAAAGGCGGCAACAAATTTGCTATTCAACGTGGGGCGAGACGACGCGACATCATGAGCCCATTGCTCTTCAACTGCGGTTTGGAGGTTGCCATGGGTAGATGGAAACGTCGGTTACAAACACATGCTTTTGACGTTAATGGGTTCGAGCGGCTGACCAACATCCGATATGTGGACGACTTTGACTTTGACTTTGCGCCTGCATGTCCGAAGGCACCCCCCTTTGGGGCGCAGGCAAAGTGAGACAAAAACATCAATTTGTGGCACAAAATTTCACAAATCCTTCACAAAGCTGCATCCAGCAGGAGTAGCCTTGAGCGAGAACATGCCAGTCCCCCAATTGTTGAAATGGCATATAGGCCACGAGTGTGCTTGTCCAAGGACAATTTACTCCTTTTGTGCAAAGTCATCGGAAAAATTGGTTCGGATGATTGAATGGTTGATGGAAGAACTCGCGCACATCGGGATGATTTTGAACATTGCAAAAACTAGAATCTTGACAACATGCAAAATCCAGAGCCCCACCGTGATTCAAGTGGGCGATGTTTTCTTGGAAGCGTTGGTTGGTGGCAATGTCCATAAATGCTTTGGGAAAATTTTCCCAGGAAATTTACGCAACCCATGGCGCATGGAAATTGCCAATGGGCGGAAAAAAATTGTTGGGAAAATTTTCACCAACAAGGACACAAACTGCCGAACAAACACATATCTTGACAGTTGCGATTGAATTTTTGTGATGCCGTCATTACACCTATAATTCCGTATGGTTTGGCATCCACGCCCATGACCGAGACAGACACACCGAAGCTGGATGCATTGAAACCACTCATGTTACGCAAAATTGTGAGATGCACCAAATTTGATGAGGAAGATGGGCAAACTACAAAGTGGCACACCAATGTCAGGTTGTAGAACGCCGGCCGGATCTATCTATTGAATTTGTGGAGCAATAGTTTGCATTTGACAAAACGCTTCTGAGTAACACACCGGGTTGGATCATAAATTTGGACTTGTCAAAGGCATTTGACCGTGTTGATTGGTCAACCCCATGGCTAGCTTTACAATCGCAAGGTGTTTCACCTCATTAGATTTGGATCCTGCAGATGCTGTACCACGATCAATGTGGTCAGGTTTAAGGTCAGAATGATGCAAGTGACACCTTTGCAACTCAGCGTGGCGTGAGACAAGGCTGTGCCCTAAGCCCTCGATTGTTTTGTGCAGTACTACAACGGGCAATGCGAGAATGGAGAGAGGAAATGTGCGAGAAAGGCTTTGATCTACAGGACGGGTTGCGGCCTCTTTTGGATGTACGCTTTGCGGATGACATCCTGGTCTTCAATCACACTAAAGTGGCAGTGATGCAGTTGCTGGAGTGTCTGGTTGTTTTTTTGGCAAGTGTGGGTCTGAAGTTGAACACGGATAACACGGTTCTCGTGACGACGGAAGCACAACCACCTAAACATATATTCGCTGCAAAGGTACTTGACGCGCACGAATGGCTCGGGTGCATTCTCACCACACAAGGTTCCACGGCTTCATCCATCGATGTGGACACACCGTATTCAAAATGCAATCAAACGCTTCCTTGCTGTGAAACATGTTTTACGTGATCGAAACATCTCCATCAAACGCTGGCTGAAATATTTTCAAATTGTTGTCACTCTGGTGGCTTGTTTTGGAGCTGGGCATCGGACAATCCACAAACAGGACTTGACGAAACTGGACATTGAGTGTCGCAAGTTGCTACGTATTGTTGTGGGAGGCCCTGTGGTGGATTGGGACCAACCCTGGCACGAAATTTTGCACGTTTGGAAAGACGGGGTGCCAATTCATTTGCAACAAATTGGCATTTCGTTGTGGTTTCGTGTTTGTTTACTTCAGCTGTGGAAATTTGTTATGCACGTTGCCAATTTTTTCTGAAGAACATTGGGCCAAACGTTTGGTTGAATGGATGCCTTCTGGTCACACATCCACTGGTCGACCTCATCACATTTGGACTTCAAAGCTTGAAGCGTTTTGCAGATACAGAAATTTGGGTCATTGGTTGTCAGCAGCGAGGGACACTTCAATGTGGATGTCCCTGAGCGAGGACTTTGTCAGGTTCTGCATTTCTTGGATTTCATTTTGTTTCACGGCATCCTGCGCCCTAAATGGGGGCTGCTTACGGGCACGCAGGCTCAGACTTCGACTCTGGCTTGACAAAATTTCGTTTGGCCGCTCTCATTGGTTCACGGGCGAATTTTTGGCCCACAATTTTATTGACATGGGATCCAACGCAACATTGGCACATTAACGTTGAATCAAAATCAGGTCGTCGGCAAGGACGGCCAGCAATCAGATGAAACGATTCTCAACATTTTCACCAGGAGTCCTGGCTGGATGTCGCCAAGCACCGGCTTTTCTCGCCTGCCGAAGAACAAGCCTTTGTTCAGTTTTGCCGGTCACTGTGATTCTTGGATCGACTGTGTCCTTAGAAGGTCGTAGTCGTCGACCTGACTGGGTGGAAAACGGGAAGAACTTGTTAGGGTTGAAGCGAAAAGCTCGCACCACGGTCCATTTAGGGCGCGGGGTGTAAAGAAAAGAAAAAAAGGCTGGCTCAACTCAACAAATTCATTTCGTTTCACCCTCCTGCGCCCGCCTCCTGGTTTGTAGGATCTGATTTGGTCAACTCAATGAGTCATTTTGACTTTGACTTTGGCCTGTACGCCGTCAGGCGGGCCCGTTTTGGGCGCAGGCGTCTCAAGTGAAACCAAACTATGCAAGAAAAAATTCAGGCCCCTAAGCCAAGCAGAATTCGACAAATTCATCCCTGTAACTGTCCCATTTTGCGGCATCCATGGACTTCCACTCTCCGAAGCCTTTGTGTCGGCAAAAAATTTCCAATTTACTGTGCCAAAGTTCCCTCGGTCGTCCAACTCTACGTCGCCCAACCGGGTTCCAAGCTAAAATTCGTCGAACCCAACGGTTTGGAGACACGAGTGAAATATATCGTGCAAGGGCCCAGTATTGGTTGCACCACCGGGCGACCCAAGTTTGGATTTGTGACCGTGCGATGAACATACGCACTCTTTGCATTCCAAACATGAATAACCTCGTGCCACTCCAGTGACCAGTTTGTACTTGAAGGTGGTAACGCGATGTTCCGGCAAAGTTTTCTGAACACAGCGTCCACGGCTTGCAACTGTTTTTTATGGATCGTTCGGTGCCCCAAAGCAAAGCATGCAACACTGGAAACACATGCGTCAAAATACTTCAAATGGTCACCAAACGTGGCCCCACGATCCAGTAAAATGTGTTTGTTGGCCCAGAAAGCTTTCGTTGTTTGTCGCAAACGATACTCCAAATCCACATGTTGACCTGCGGAACATGTTCTTGGATAAAGCGACTCAGGTACAGATGCCAGTGTGGGTCATTAGCCAAAGCGTTTGACAGGGTGCATTGGCCAGCGTTATGGATTTCCTTGCATGACCATGGAGTGTCCCACCACTTTTGACTTTTTGACTTTTGGCCCGCGTGTCCGAAGGCAGCCCTTTTAGGGCGCAGGCACCTGCACTTGGACAAAGTCATTTCACATGTTCATGAACTGTACAAACTGAGGAAAGTAATGCGACGAAACGCCTCCATCCGAAGCCACGGCCATCCAATCACCCAGGCCTTTCCATCGTGAAAAATTTTGCAGTTGAGAGTCCCAAATTCAGAAAGCACGTCCTGACCGCCTGTTTTTGGGCATCCAGTTCAATATACGTGACGTCCAACGCCGTGGATCAAGCCGAGCCACGTAGCCAGCAAAATTCCAATGTTGGGATATATGTTTTTCCGACCAAAATTTGTACCCGTGGAGAGCCATTTGTTGCACCACACGCGCATTCCAGTCATGCAGAACTTCATGCCAAGGCTTCGTCCAATCCATGCCCGCCGGGGCACCAACGACACTTCGAAGCAATCTGCGGCAGTGCACGTCGAGTGTGGCCAAGTGTGTTTTGTACAGTTTTCGGTGCGCCCCCGCAAACACGGCAAAGAGTGTATGAAAATCAATGTGGGCAAGTCAAAGGAAAACTACTTCCAGCAATCCGCTTCCAATCAGTGCAAGAATCAGACAGGGGTGCGTGTTGAGCCCACGTTTAATCACAGCAGTTCTGCAAGACGCCATGGGTTGTTGGAGGCTGGAAATTTCAGGCGAACATGGATTTCACTTAGGCGATGGGTTGGCGCGTTTGTTGGATCTTCAATTTGCAAATGATATCTTGTTGTTTGCTGCTTCGCCCCAGGAAGCGTGCATTCTGGTCGACTCTTTGGTGGCAAACCTCAAGACAATGGGATTGATCCTCAATCCCGACAAAACAGTTATTTTGACAAACGAGACCCAACCGCCATCTCGCCTTTGCACCGAGAAAGGTTTGCAAAGCAAAATTTTATACCGCAAAATTTTATAACATACGGCTTGGATGCATGTTGTCGGCAAAAGGCTCTGGTGGCCGCAGCATGGATGTGCAGTACCATGCCCAACAAGCGAACAAGTCATATCAAGCTAACAAATGGATTTTATTGGACCACAAGACGACGATTGGAAGTCGTTTGACATATTTCGATGTTGTAACTTCTTCTGTTGCATGCTTTGGTGCGGCCCACCGCCCGATTTACAAAAATGATTTGAAAGATATGGATATTTCATGTCGAAAATTGTGCAGAAGCATCGTGCGGCCACCTCCAGGCACAGATTGGGCCTTGAGTGGCATGAAGTTTTGCATGCTTGGAATAGTCGTGTGAGTATTTTTCTGCGGCGCGCTGGTTTAGACGCTTGGGGAACAAAATGCTGCAGACAAGATTGGAAACTTGCATCCCGTGTGGCGTCTGTGTCTCCAAATCCGATTGACAAATAGTGCGGTGCCCTGCACCGAAAGTAGCGACAGGCGCTGGAATCCACGGTGTTTGGTCCAAGAATGCGAGCAGCAACACGGTATGTTAGTGTTTTGCCACGTGTTTGCTCCAGCGTTGCACAGGCTGAGTTGTCATGGGGCGTTGCATTTTTGCATGCGACCGGGCCATTGCGTCATGCCACTCCTCATCTCTAAGCCGGACCCACCCGATGACACTCCGTAAAATGCTTCTCTGCAATGCTTCCAAGCCCCGCAAGTACGAAATCGTCGGTGCGGGGATTGAAGGACCAAACGTTGTTGGTGTCATACGGCCCTCTGGGGTGAATATGTGGCGGATTTCCTGGAACTATGTTACATGTGGGTTGGTCTTACTGATGATGTCATTGTCAATTTCATTTGCGACGTTTCACTCCGTGGCACCTGCGCCCACAAGGGACCCGCCGAACGGCGTCCAGGCCAAAGCGTTTCAATGATGTATATTTGTTTGGCAAACACGATGATCGAATTCAGCCCGGGTTCACTTCTGCAAATCACCAGCCGGGAGTTTGCCTAGATATTTGTGAGCATTTTTCCCATGCAAAATTTCGACCATGTCATTGGCAATGTCAATGTACATGGGGATGTCCATGGTTTGGGTGATCAATATGTTGGGTTTGCACAAATTAATTCCCACGCTAACTCCTAGCACAAAATAACATACTACGCCAATACCAAAGAAGTTCCAACATGAACCAATGTTAACCTGCGACGTGTTTGGCAAGGCACCGATCTCACTGGCGCGTTGGAGCGGGCAAGAACAGTGCAAGTTTCGATGCGCCCATGTCACTAGTGCACGGTGTTGTCACCTTCACCCCCGCCCAGTCCCAATTGTTTTGTTGTTTGCCTAGCCTGCTGGTAGTGCCGCGGGCAATACGATGTTACGGACTGCAAGGACACGATCCAAAAACAAATGTAAAGCGGCCCTTTCTTCAACACCAATGGGACCAGGCCAGTTCTGTCAACGCAATTTTTGTGCGTCAGTCCTCCCATTGAGTTGTTCCCCTGAACGAACCTCAAGTATGGTTCGCTGATTGTCCCGCTTTTACGGTTCAAACGGCGTTTTACTTATGGAGAAAAAAACGTCAAGGAATTCACCGAGCAAACAATTTGGTGATCCTGTTTTTTCCTCGTGGGGTTTCCTGCCTTCCGTGGACCGGGTGGTCATGCTTTGGGCTGGGCCGTGGGTGCTACAACAGCATGCAGGCATGACTGGGGAGATCACATTGGTGGTTGGGAGGCCGGTGAGAAAAGCGGGTTGATTGTAAACGCGGGGGTTGATTCGGTTCTGCACCGGCAGACAGAAAACATCGACCACCAGGTGCCTGCCGGCAATCTCAATCACTCCTCAAATGCTGCCGGCCAATAAGATCAGTGAAAGTAACAAATCAATATGATCCTGCATCCCAACCACCAATCTATGTGCCACCCATGTCGCACAAATTGCAAGTGTCATCCTTGATGATCAATGACCCCTTTTACATTGTTTACCTCTTTGTTTGTTGTTTCCTTGTTGTTACCACTGTTTTTCGTCGTGTTTTCCTTTGCGCCCGTTTGAATCGAACTGAAACACCCCCACGACGGTGTCAGACGGACACGCAAAAATAAATTGGAAAAAACCATTGTGGAAAGTAACTGTTTGCAAACCATTTTGAACTGTCATCCAATTTCAGCACAGTTTTCCCGGGTTTTTTCTCCAGGATTGTGTTGAAATTGTTTTTCCATGGCCTTGGCGGAGGCCACAACAAACATCGCAGTGCCCAAGCATCGGAAGACATAATTTGACCTGCCACAAGAATGTTGCCCTTGAACCCACTGCACGTTAATTCCTGTTTTTTGATGGCAGTTGACGTTTTGGCATGGCAAACACGATCCAATGATTTGCAGCTGCGGAGGCTATTATGTATGCCTTTGGATGCCGTGGATTGCAATGCAAGCGATTTCTATAATTTTACTTGGCTGCTCGCATTGCCTCGAGATCTGTCAGGGACAAGTGGCCAGCAATGGTTTGTGGTCGGAACCGGTGCCCAACTTTTGTCTCTCTGCATCATGGGTGCCAAGGACCCGTGGCGAAGATGCCATGATCGATTGAAGGCCGTGGCTGCCACACAACGATTTTTTGCGTGTTTTTTCCAGGGCAACCGAATCGAAAGTGAATGTTTGTAATTTCATTTTTGCTTCAATGACTTTAGCGGAACATAACAATGGAGGAATGCGCGCGCGCATGTTCTGGATGGTGTTGGGTGTGGTGTTGCCCCGCTGTTCGTCGTGCTGTTGTGAATGATGAATTTGATGTCGTTGCATTTGTCTTCTTGTTCTTGTTGTTGTTGGTGATGGCGGTGGTGGCGGCGGTGGTGGCGGTGGTGCTGGTGGTATCTTCCTGCCACTAAACGTTTCACATTGTCACTTTGAAAAAACAGATTAACCAACTAACCAACCAACCAACCAACCAACAAACAAACAAACAAACCAACCAACCAACCAATTAACCGACCAAACCACCCAAACCAACCAAGCAACCAACCCACCAAACAACCCACCAAGCAAACCAACCAAGCAAACCACTAAACAACCCACCAACCCATGCCGCTGTGGTTGTTGTCGTGGTTGTTTTTCTTCTCCTTCTCCTTCTGCATCTCCATCTCCTTCTCCTTCTCCTTCTTCTTTTCCTTCTCCTTCTCTTTTTTTGTGTGTTGTTTTATTTTCCTTGTCCTTCTTCTGTTTTTGTTGTTTCTTCTTCTTCGATTCTTCTTCTTCTTCTTCTTCTTCTTCTTCTTCTTCTTCTTCTTCTTCTTCTTCTTCTTCTTCTTCTTCTTCTTCTTCTTCTTCTTCTTCTTCTTCTTCTTCTTCGGTTTTTCTTCTTCTTCTATCATGTTTCTTCTATTCCTCTTGTTATTTTTCTTTTTCTTTTTCCTTGTTTTCTTCTTCTTCCTCCTCTTCTTCTTCTTCTTCGTCTTCTTCTTCTTCTTCTTTTTTTTCTTCTTCTTCTTCTTCTTCTTCTTCTTCTTCTTCTTCTTCTTCTTTTTCTTCTTCTTCTTTTTCTTCTTCTTCTTTTTCTGCATTTTCCTTTTTGTTTTTGTTCTTCTTTTTCTTCTTCTTCTTTCTCTTCTTCTTCTTCTTCTTCTTCTTCTTCTTCTTCTTCTTCTTCTTCTTCTTGTTCTGTTTTGGTTATTGTATGTTGCTATCATTGCTTGTTGATGTTTACTGTTGTCGACCCTTTTTTGTTGTTTTTCGTTGCTGCCACCGTAAACCATTGCAAGGTCCCAAATGAATTAGCTGCAATCTAATTTTTTTGGCGACATGCGTTCCTCTAAATACAAATTGAATGATACAAGCAGCCAAAAAGCCAAGAGCCAGGAAGCCACAGAGGAGCTAACCAAGAGCCAACTACGAGCCAAGAACAGCCACACACAAACCCAGAGAACCCAAAAACAGAAAAGGAAAGCTATGGAAAACTAGGACAAATTGGAAGAAAAAAAAAGGCAGGTAGCCCTCCGTTTCGGACGGTTTCATCATCCTTTGGACAACTTGCCTTCGAACTTTCCAACAAGACCACGGCGCGATACCGGTCGTCCCTGCCAACGGTGGGGTGACCGGCTTTTCAATTTGGCGCATTTTTTGTTGGGATCCGCGTGGTCTGAAGCGAAAAAGGAAAGACATTGATCGATCGTCGAAAAGGAAAGGACGTGTTTTTTGAGTTTTTTTGTCCATGATGCAATCCTGTTTCGCCGCAGGGTTATGGGAATCTACATGCCTCGGACGCGGCGAAACGCAAAAAAGAAAGCATGCTCAGATTATTGAAAGCTGCCCTTCTTTTTTCCTACCCCCATTTCCTTGGCACATTTTCTACAGCGTGGGACACAACTCTGTGGCTAGGATCTGGGAGTCGCCGACCGCGAACTCGTGTCCTCATACATCCTCGTTTCAAAAATTTCATCAATGGCCAGTTCTGCGACAGCTGACATGATGACAACCAAATTGGTGAATACGTTGTCGTTCAGGTTCGGGTCGACCACTTCGGAGGCAAGGCATGAGAAAACATGTTCGCAATGTGCAAAGTCTGCGGCTTGGAAGGCGATGGCAGCCACTTCCCGACCTCTGATCTGCAATGCAAATGGCTTCTGGAAACGTGCACACTGGGGGAAGTCTTTGCTTGGCGGGGGAAACTAATTGAAAGAAGTTGAAAGAAGGTAGGAGGCACTCACTGTTCTGCGTCTCCCCAGTAAAGCTGAAACCCAAGTACTTCCATGTGGTCACAAATGGGTGGGTTGTCTTTTTACGGCACCAACGACCAAACCCTGGATGCGGACCACTATTCGTAAAGAGGCAGCCCACTTATTGAAACAAAGAGCTTTGGTAAGTTGTATGGGGTAAAAGCTTTGATAAGTTTAAAACTTTTTTGAATTTTGCGCGATTTACTTTTCGGGTAAGTTGTATGCCATGAAAACATGGCAAGCTATCTGTCGCATGCCAATTGCATTCATATCAAATGGACATTCGCCCATTTGTTTACCAGACGGCATCGGCTGGGCTTGATTTGTTTCAGAAACTAACGTCCTTGTGTCCTAGTGCTCTCAGCAAACAAATGTTTGCCGCACTAGTGGGTGAGGCGAAAACAATTCAAACAACAGGGACTAAGGCCTTTACAGAAACTTTTGCAGGCTTGATCAACCCACGACAGGAAGCAGTGATAGCCGAGAGTAGCCTCACGGCACCTCACCCTGAGTACGCCTGCTGCAGGATGCCAGAAACAGAAAGTGATGACAGACCACGGGAAACGAAGATGGAGAATGAAGAAGAACTAACAAACCAAGAAACCACAAGGTACCACAAGGATATTTTGTCACATTCGCAACGGAACTATGACAACACAAAGCCGAACATTCAAATGGAAGGAAACCATGACAACGAGGACAACAGCGCCAATAACTACATCAAGCAAGGCAACGACAAGGAGAAGGATGACAAAACACAACGGCAACAATAACAGCTATTTCTCAACAATCATGAGAAGGACTACGACGACGTCCACGACGACGACGACGACGACGACGACAACGACGACGACGACGACGACGTCGACGACGTCGACGACGATGACGACTTCGACGACGACATCACCAACAGAACAAATATATGATGATCACAGGAAAGAATAAAAAAACGAAATCATTTGTTTAAGCTTCAAAAAGTATGTTTTGAATTTAAATGACGATGTGGAACAAAGAAATTGACCAAACAAGCAACGAAAAAGAACAAAGGCACAAATGAAGGAATGAACCATTCAGGAACCAAAACGAAGAACGATACGGTAAGTGAGGGAACAAATTCACGAATGAAGAAACAAAGGAACAAAGGAGTGAGTAATACAGAAAAAACAAATGGCGGAATCAATTGATGGGAGGATGGACGAGTCAAAACATAGATGTGTAGTTGATGCGAAAGGAAAATGAATGGCTGAAGGAATGGGTGAGCAGACCATCAATCATCAATCAATGCCAGTGTCCGAGCGCAAGTTGCAGTGCAAATCCTCCTTCCATTGTGCCTAACTGCAATAGTGACCGAAGGACCCCAACCTCTCCAAAATATCACTCAAGAGGAAGTACACAAGAAATCGAATTAGCTATGCCTCCATGTCATTTATACATACAAATCAAGCATATGTAGTGCATACTTATACTTACATATTTGTATCATTTTGTATCTATAATTCCAATTGACTATTTTTTGCAAGCATTTGATGGATGGCAATGACAGGACACCGGCTCACCACCTCAAAATATGTGACGCACCTGTCCTTGAAATCTCCAATTCCAGGGTAGCAATCTTCTCAAGCAATGCCGGCATGCTACCCACAATGCACAAAATGTTTGTAAAATGTTTGTCAACTGCAAAAATGAACTTCTGCCTACCCTCGTGAAGACCAACATCTGGTGAGAATATGCTCAAAAAATGCACCTTTGGATTTAAAACGGTGTATTTGTTTTGCTGAAATGTGTTTGTGTGTGTGTGTGTGTATCAAAGCTGCAAGCCTCAATCACAAGGATGTTGCTGCTTCGAACTATAAAATGTAAAATGATGTCAAACCTTGACATTTTAAAATATTTTCATGAACCAACACGAAAATGAATGAATCTGGCTGGTACAGTCACAATCTTGTCTTTCCCAGAACTTTTTTGCTTACTTCGGTAGTACTTCAGGTAGCTTGATGCAAATGGTTTGCAAATGAGACAATGGCGAAGGTTTGCTGATTTGACTCCAAAATGGTCACGCGCAGCAGCGCAACGGCCGTCGACCTCCCCAAGCCGCGGATTCAGGTGCAGCATCAAAAGCCCTTGACCTAATCTTGCAGAACATCTTGAACTAGTTTGTTGATGTTAGTTGCAATATTCTGTTTTTATGGTTGAACAGTCAACAATGCATAAACCCATAAATATGTGTTCTTCCAAAAGTACCTACCACGTTCAAATTACAATTTCTAGCCTTCCCCCTGTGCTCTTCAACAAGCTGATGTGTAGAGGGGTACCTGCACTTTCCGTAATTGCAAGTTACATTTTTTAGGCCCCAGAGGGGTGCAAGGGTTTAAGGTACTGGGGATCAGGTGTCCATCTCAATAAAACTCCACTCGACAAGAGTGGACATGCTCCAAAACATCTCTCAAATCGAAAGGTGCAACTCAATTCAATTAAATGCCTCGTCTTCTTTTCACACAGCTTCGTTGTCAAAATAGAACACTACCCAGAAAGTCAGTAACTTGGCAAGCGTCATGAAACCAAGTCTGAAGGTTTCCATGCCATTAAAACTACAATGTCACAACTGCCCATTCAAAAATACGCCAAAAATCAACCCGTGGGAGGGGCGCCTTAGTGTGCATTTGTGTTTTCTGGGTCTTCCTTGTGGGAATTCTGTGCAATTCCCCACCGGCTGGATGGGGTTATTAGATTTTGTGCAAGCAACCCGAACCGTATTTTGCAAGCTCCGGATCCGAGTGGACACTGCCGCACTCAAAACACATACTATCGGCGAACTCATATGCCAATTCAACCACGGGACCCAAACCACTCGCTGCAAGTTCCAAATCCTAGCTGGATCCGCCATACCTGAACTGTACACCACGAGTTCTAGTGCCCACTGCGCACTGCTGGATCCAAACCAGCAGCCAGAATGATTCCAGGTAGAATGCCAGAAAGAATGCCACAAGGATGTTAAAATTTACTCAACTGGTCAAAACAGCACCCAGTTCGCCGGACAACAAATCAAAGCAGCAGCTAATTCCCTTTGTGCCTGATATCGATTGCTGGCCAGTAAGGAATTTTGATTTCCGATGCAACTGCAAGCAGAGCTGAAAACGTTGTTTCTTTTGAGGTTAAGGGTCCAAACATACAGCAGCTGCACCACTCTCACCTTGAGAAAATACATTTTGAAAAGTAAACATGCTTGATCGTGTCCTGAAAGCAAACTACCTTATCAACCAGTACAAAACAATTCGATCCGTCGATCGGTTACAGCGAGTTGCATCTTTTTATATCAATTGATGGCCACTGAACTCAAAGAATCTGATCATCCAAGGAATTTTGATTTCCAATGCAATCAACTGCAAGCAGAGCTGAAAATGCTGTCTTGGCTGTCCAAAAAAGAACCTATCAACTTGGGCCGCCTTCTAGGAAATCCACTATCTAAGAAAACCTTTCGATAGCTCGTGAAGATTTGTCCCACCAAGTGGGGAGAACAGGATGCGTCAAGCCAAGGGACGGGGAGCCACTAATGTTTGCTTCAGTTGGAACTCTGTCATGCCAAGTGCATAAAATATTCTCACCGCACTACATGGACTCAAGCAAGACTTTTGGATGAGTGAATATCAAACACTATCGTACAGTGTATTTGAAGAAAAGAAAAGCCATGATTACCATTACAAAGTCTAACTCATAGCATTCTGGCATCTTTGCACTGAGCCAAACGAACTGCAAACCTAAGTGCTCAACGAGAACCCAAACCATCCGTGACGCACCACCTCCTCGTCGAAAAGTGCAGCACCTACGCCACCATTGTTCTCGCCTTTTTGAAAAGAGGAACCTGTCATCTGTGAAAACAAACCATTGCGTGAGACATCGAGCCGTAACAAAGCGTGGTTTACCAAACAAAAGTCTTTACTTTGGTCAGAACAACAAACAATGCATTAACCCTACACTCATAGCCAGTTCCTTTTTTTGGATAGATGGAACGCATCTGTGGCCGCAACGTCACACCTAAGAGTGAAGCACTTAGCCTGCGAATTGTCGATCAAAGGAGGTCACTCGAGCTGAAATGGGTTTGCCCCATCAAACGTTGATTGTTGGTGTGAGAAAAGGAAATGTGTCCCAGTGACCCAGTGAGATTGTTGATAAAGTTCACTTGACCAATCCCATGGCTCCCTAAATTTGTTGATCAAGGTCAATTGGCCTGTCCTTGACTCAACATTGGGATAAAGGTCACTTGATCAAAGATAAGCAGGAGAAGTTTGGCAACAATGATAAGGCGGGAGAAACAAAGAACAAAAACAAAAGAATGAAATATGACGAAAGCACGGAACGATTCTCCAAGTTTTGAGAACGGAATGGAGGGACCATGTTTGGACTTGACTGGAACTTTGTGCGCTGCACAATCCAGGCGAGGCGATGGCGATTGGAATTTGACACCGCCAGCCAAAGGTATGAAACAAGGTGAAGTCGTCACCCTCTCAATGAACCTCTCAATCGATCGGTCAATCAATCCTAATCAACCCATCGATCAATCGATCATCACTCATCATCAAAACACGCCAAAGAAAAACAGCAGCAGAGATAGCATAGCAACAGAGAAAGAACCACCAAGAAAAAACATCAGAACTAGCTTTTCCAAAAGGAGAAACCATCGTTCTGTGCACACTGCTGCAGAACAGCATGATCAGTGATAAGGAATTGGTGAAGAGGCGACGCAATCCGACTCGCGAGTGTTTCTGAAGGCAAATGGAAGTGTCTATGAGGGTTGGGACACGGATTTGAACAATGCTGGCATATGATTTTGACCGGGAAAATCTGAACTATTTGGTTTAGACCTGTTTAGGTGCTGAGTGTTAGGGTTGTTGTTGCGGTGGTACATGTTCGCGTGTCAGTTAGTCTTTGGCGACCAGCTGTCTTGGTATTTCTGTTTCCTTTGTTTTTCAACTGTACATACGCAGCAATCAGGTTGCTGGTCGATTGAGCCTGGTTGGAAACTTTTTTCATCGTTTGCTTCAACTGTGCTACGCAAGGGATTTGCTGGAAAAAAACTAGACGACGATTGGCCCGAGCCAAAAAGGTGATGTTATAGCAACGTTAAATATGATAATCAGAAAAAATGAAATATGCAGAAACAAAGATCATAAATATGAATCTGAAGCAGGGTTGTTGAGGAAACTTGGTTTACAAAAAACAAAACATGAAACACGACAAAACTCCGAACCATCAACCATTGTGTATCAAATGTGAAGTCAATTTGATATGGATTTTTTTGAAATAAATGTGCAAAAAAAATCGGTACCATGATGCGTTTTACTTGACATATTGTCACTTTCACATGGAAATGTTCAGAAATATTTTTAAAAAAGCGGTACCATCAACAACCGCTAGGTATTACTGTAGTTGTTGAATCACTTCAACATGGAAACTTCCACAAGATTCCGAAAAAACTCGGTACCATGATACCTGGTATCTGGGGTGCTGTGTCACTCCAAACAATTTTTTCAAAAATATTCCAAAAGAAAACGGTACCATCAACCATTGGATACCATGTACTAAATGAAAATGACAAAATTTCTGAAAAAGTTCGATGCCATGATGCCTTGTACATGACATGTTTTTTTATCATTTTGATAACCAAATTTGCACACACATTTCAAAAAAAAACGGTAAACAACTGGTGAATGTTCAAACAAATTCGTTCCACCTATTTTCATACAGACATGGATGCATGCACACAAACACAACAAAATCCCTAACATGTCATCCTCACAGGTCCTTAGTTTAGCCATCTCATCAATCCCTTGTTTTTTTGTTGTGAAGCCTCTTTCTGCTTTCTTTTTTGCTCAAGTCCTACTACATTTCCCCTCCTCAGATTGAAATATTGGAAATGCATCCACCGGTTCATAATAGCGATTTTTTGAAGCGATTTGTCCCCTATGGATTTTTTTTCAACGGTGGTGCCGAATCAATTAACCAAATTAAAACCTACAAAAGTGTCTGAGCAGTTTCTTGACTGCACAAATGCAAGCATCCGAATTGAAAGCATGATTTTTTTCAGGCAAACCTTCAAGCAATTCTTCTTATGAATCCCAAACTCAAACACATTGGATGACCTTACAAGCTCTGGATTTTCCGAAAAAAATCCCTTGAATTGTAAAACATCCGAGCGAATCTGTTCCATCGGCCCGGGCAGAGCCCTGCCAGAAGCAGTTTCCGTTTGGGATGGTTGCGCGCGCGGGTGGTCATTTGGCGTCCGTTACTTTTTTTTCCCCCCGTAGCGCCATCCGAGCACATCACTCCGGTCGCTATTACAGTAGATCGAGTGGTGAAAAGTAGATCAGCTAGCCAGCATGGGATGCACTATGAAAATGTGGCCAAAGACAAGCCAAACCAGAACCGAACCAAACACAAACCACCAACAAAACAAACAGACAAAACCGGCAAACCAGCCCAACCAAGAAACAAAGCCACACGCCGAATCAAGTGCATTGTATCAACGTAGCACAAGCTAAGTGAGTTTGAAAAAACTAGGTGAAACTCCGCTCTCACGCATCTCAGAAGAGGAAGAACCGGGCATCATCATCAAAATTCCGTGTGACTTCTGTGTTCTCAAACTCATCGTTCTATACCTCCAATACACTATGCAGCAAAGTTCGTGCGGTTTTGCAAAGAACGTTACTGCGGCACAGCAACCCAGCACAACCTTCATTATTTTTCCTCATCCTTCCGTCGATTTGCCAAAGCGGGGATTTAGGCAGGAGGAGGGCCCAGCACCCGCCCAGGTGACCGAATCAACAAGCCGAAAGCCAGAGCAAAATTCCCAGCAAGGTGAACAGCAGTCGCATGGATCGATAAAACTGTTTTTTTTTGCATGCCGTGGTGCCGTTGGGGCGCAAAGCCTCTGTCACAAATACAGACTGGAAAGGTGAAAAGAGAAAAGGCGCCAGTCAAAAACCAAAAACCAGAGGGGACCAACCAAAACCAAGGGAACAAACCAAGAACCGACACCCCCAAAAAGAAACCAGCAAACAATTCAAAGGCACCGGAATCCATTACCTAGGTGAAACGTCCGCACTCACTCATCCCACGGGTCGAAGTGCCAGGCATCATCCTCTTCTTCGTCATCGGCATGTGATTGAAACAATTTTCATGCTGGTGCTCATTGCATGGTGGAAGTCACTATGCTGACGGTGAGACAACACAATTGGAAGAATCACCCGTTGGCCTGGCCACAATGATTTGTCATGGGCATTCTAATGAGCAAAGGGTGATGCAAGGATGTATCTCAGCATGCACAAGGCGAAATGGCAAAGAAATCACGCACTGAACATTGCACAAGCAATGGCAATGGCGAGGCAGAAACGAAAGAAAGAAGGAGGGGGGCCGAGGCCCGTGCCTTGGACGCTTGGCGTCTATTTTGCGCCTAGAAAAACAAATAAAAACAATCTTTTTTTTTTCCTCTGCGGCTTTCTGCTTTCGCGGTCTTCTGGCCACAAATTATTACCTGCGGATTTCCTGGGCTAGGCCCTGCGCAAATGCCCGGCCAAATTGTAATGGGATGTAGGCAATGGTTGTATGTATGTATGTATGTATGTATGTATGTATGTATGTATGTATGTATGTATGAATGCACGCATGCATTTATGCATGTATGCATGTATACATGTATGCATGTGTGTATGTGCGTATGTATTCTTACATGCATGTATGTACTTATGTATGTATGTATGTAAGTATGTATGTATGTATGTATGTATGTATGTATGTATGTATGTATGTATGCCAGCCGTTGGGATGCGAGCCTGTGTCTGCATGAAAGCACGGATGCATGTATGTATTTGCGTGTGCGTGTGTGCGTCTGTGTCTGTACGCGTGTTTGTGTGTGTGTGTGCGTATGTGTGTAAGGAGGTAGGTATATATGCATGTAATGTAAGTATGCAAGCATGTTTGTAAGTATGTATGTGTACGCATGTATGAACGTATGTGCGATCGTATGTATGTATGTTTGTGCGTATGTAGGTCTGCCACAGTGTGCGCATATATACGCATACATAAATGTACATCTGTCTATGTGCTGCGTATGTGTCTGTGTGTATGTCTGTGTGTGTGTTGTGTCTGGCGGTTTCGTTTAAGTTGGTTTGGTTAGGTTTGACTTGCTTTGTTTGTTTGTGATTCCATTTGCGCATATGTTGGTATGAAGTTTGGCCATTACTGTTTGATGGTTTGTCTGTTTGGTTGGTTTTTACTTCTAGGATTCATTCGGATGGCACGCGGTTCGTGTAGTTGAGAACTAGGTTTTCTTGTTTGTGCCTCTTTGGCATGGTAGGTTGGTCCGTGTATGTGAGAAAATGTGATTTGAGAAAAAGTAGCTGGCAACTCCACAGGCTGCGACGGCCGAACGTGCACAGGACGTCGCCTTTGTGAAAAATCTAGCCACATGCACCAATTGCCAGGTGACCGTTCCACTGATGTGGAGTTGGAATTTTTTCCAGAGCATGACTTAGGAGGATGCTTGTCGGAGATCATGCTTTTGTATCTGCGTCCTTTAAATGAGCAAGCTCACACAAAATGTAAATGTATACGTATATGTACATGTATATATGTGAAGATATGCTACCATGACATGTGAACGTCACACCAGTGGTCACTCACGCCACGGTCACTCACGAATTAACCTCGCTGCCCTCGCTTGGCTGCGCTTCCTGCAGCAAGCAGGTCGGCATCTTGGTACAGCCGTGCCGGTGGGGGAGCATGTGAACCGTGAACAGTTCTAGGATGCAGCTGTAATTAGTTTTACTATTGGCTCTTGGTTCTTGACTGCAATCCGCGAAGATTGTTGAGCATTCATTATGTGTAAGATTAATGACCTGTGACCCGGCTATCGAGGAGAACAGGTTGAACCCAGCGTTTCTTGACCTGCCCGGATGTCAGCAGGACAGCAGTGCTAGGAAACACAAATTATTAACGAGTTTAACAATGATGAGCCATTATTCACTATACTTAATCTCACAGGAGTGATGAAAAATAATCAGTATTTGTGTTGATCACTGTGACCGTTCTTAATCGTCAAAAACTGGTTCCAATCATTTGGAGCAATTACAAACAAATGTTCACCCAATGCTATCAAAGCGCTGTCGTGCGATCACCACCATTGATGATGAAACGAAACGAATCGTGTGAGCCTACAGCTGCCCACCACTAACGGTTGCTCACCATAACCCTTCTTTGCTGTGATGAGACCATGCTCAATCGTTCTCACCGATTGATCAACAGCATCAATCTGAATCCCTTGCTTTTATTCGTACTTCCTGGTACTATGTATGAGCGCCCTACCAAACCATGGAAGGCCTTACATCGTTCATCAACATCAATTAGTCATCAGTATCGATGAACATCGTTGTGTGTCAGCACGCAGCGTTACTGGAAGAAAAACCAAGCGAACCGTTGCCTGGCATAACCATGAACAAGGGGTACCGCCCACCACTGACAAATCAATAATCAGCCACTATCAACCATTACTGGCCACCATCAACCATCACTGGCCTACGCGAACAGTGGATCAGCAATATTGTTTGCCATTATCAACCGTCAAAAGCTATCAGTAACCACAAATAATGTCATGAGGATCACTGCAGTAATGCGCCATTAGGCGTAGCGGCGTAGCGCCAAGCACCAACCAACACGGAGTCCACCTGTTTCGTCCTTCTTTGTTCCTGGCGAGGAGAATTTCGTACAGCGGCTGCGTTGGCTCGGATTTTGTGATCCGGTGGTGTTTTTTAAATGTTCGTTGCCGCTGGTCATGGTGTGTGATGGTTGTTGATCGTGGTGCGTAGAGGTTGATAAGGGATCGAAGTGGTTGGTAATGATGGGTAATGGCTGGCACTAGTGAATGTAATGCTTAAGGATGGCGAGCAACCGCTGGTAATGGTTGACCATGGCTCAGGCTGGTTGCTATTAGTGGGTAATGGTTGGATAATGGCTGATCAAGGGTTGTAATGATTTGTAATGTTTCAGGCTGGTGAGTGAATGGACTTTACGGGCAACCACGGATGTAACGACCTATTTTGGATCTATTTTGGAAATTATCGGTTAGTTGCCAAAGTTCGCACACTAGGATATTGCGATGCAGCTCAAAATGTTTGAGTCCGGGTTCAACATTGTCACCGGGCGATCGTGGGATGCAGACTAAGGGTCTTGGTTGATGTTTGAAAAAAGCAAGGCGCAATAAAACCCGTTTTGGGCAGGTCATGTCAAGGTTGGACTGGCAGCTGGGAGTTGCGAGAGCAAAGTGTAGAACGGGCGGCTGGAATCAAGGCCTGTGACTTTTGAAGACCTGAGAGGCTTGAAGTGTGAAAAAGCTGCGCGTCACCGAGTCCGCTGCCGTTTCCGAGGATTGTCTGCGAGCTCATCTTTTCCAGGCCACGCGTTGGGAGCTTGCCAGGGTTGCGCGCGATGCTTTGCAGAGGCTTGGGTCAACAAAGCGTTGAGTAGCTGGGCCGACTCGCAAAGGAAATCGCCGAAGACCTCGGGGATGTACTCGTAGCTCCATTTGCATGCAATTTCTTGCGGCGAAGAGGCAATGGCACCAGGTCCGGGCGAGCATGGAAGCGCTTCTCGGCCATCTGGGCCATGAGTTCACGCTCTTTCAACACCGATCGGGTTTTTTTGTCCATGAAGTGCCTCTTGCACACACGATGCAGGTCACTACTAGTCCGGAAAGCTGCAAAGACTGCACATGATTTCACATGAGCATCAATTAGAGCAAGATGACCACTGGGGGTAACCAAAGAACCAAACCAAGCCAACCAGCACGACAAAAAGACCAAGCAAACAAACCAAAACAACCACAAACCAAGCAAACCGACCCCAACCATAAAAGGTCATCAAGCTATCTAAACTAAGATGCACTGGGTGAAACAGAAGACACTCCGCACTCACTCATCTCAGTAGGTGAACTACAGGGCGTCGCTCATCCGTCTCACAGCTTCCAGTCGAAAGGGTTCCACGCTCTTTCAACACCGATCGGGTGATCCAGGGCATGTTGGCAGCAGTCCAGGGGACATCAGGTGGGCAGTCGCCTTCTGAACGTAGCAACCCCAAGATTCGCACAGCTCCGTCGCCAAGGCAGAGTGTGCTTTGGATATCTTGGACATGTTTGCGATGCAATGCGTTGGCCTGGCCTCCGCTGGAATACAAAATCATGCCGTGCTGAGAATAAAATCTGCCAATGTGCGGTTGACTCTGCCAACGGTGATGAATGTCTTCCTTCGAGGCGCCCGAAATGGGTCCAGGAACAAGGTTGCAACCCAAGAGGCCATCAATGTTACCAGCGCGGACAGCGCCTTCCAGGGCGTTCCCACAAACGAACTTGCGACTGAAGAATGGCTGCTGTTCATTTCGAACAGTCACGAACAAGTCACATAGCCGCGCTGGTGCATCTGGTCGTAGTGCAATTTGCAATGCCTCTGCACTCATAGCTGCAATGAACGGCTGCCAGGTGTCAGGTTTGGACATGGCCAGGGCCAGGCGCTGATCAAAGATGTCCCCGTGGCGTTGAAATTTCTCGAGCGCAAGCACGTATTTGTGTTTTTGTAGGCAAGCTTCCCAGCTCCGCAAATTTGCATTCATCGGCCGTGATGTATCAATTCCAACTTCCGCCCAAGTCAAAGGACCATGCCGCAGAGAAAGTGATTGCCTGGCAGCGCAAAAGTCGATGAGAAACTGTCGAAGTGGTTGCGCGCTAGGTCGGCCATTGCCTCTTGGCAATTTGACGTCGAAGAAGAGCGTTGATTGCGACATAGCGAAGAAGTGCTGCCAGGAGCTGCAGGGTTGTAGCTGTGGTACGGTTCTCTCTCTACATGCTGTTGATATATTTATGTCTTGTTTAGTCTTTGCGAGCTTGGCGGGTCAGAAGTTGGTGTTTGCACTAGGCCCTGCCAACCACGTTCAACAGGATCAGGTGGGTCTTTGGATCTTTTTGTTTATAACCATCAGTAAATTCACTTTTAGGTTCTTATGTTACATACGGCACAGAACTTCGGCCAGAGGACTCCAAAGGTTGGAGTTGGTTTCTAGCACGTTGGTCTTGATACAAAAGTTCGCACAGCTATTTGACCTGCCGAAAGCCTGTTGGTACGGCATTGTACGGGCAAGAGCCCGGGCTTCTTCTAGCAACTCTTTGACTCGCAGGAGCTTGGTGCGGCTGACTCGGACAACTGTGGCAGGCACGCTCACTGGCTCGGAAACCTGCGGGTAAAGGCGCACCAATGCGGGCCGTAGCTCCATGTCAAGATGGGTCCAGTTGCTGCAAACAGCAACGACATCATACCGTTTGGGCAACAATCAGAAATATTCCCCATAGTGAGCATCTATGTGAGTAGCCATCCGAGCAGCTGAGTTAGGACTGTACCACTGACGGTGACTCCGCTTTCATGGACCAGGATCACGCCTCTTGCCGTGTCAACAGGGTAGAACGTCCGGGTACCCCGGGTGATTTTAAGGCCTTGGTAAAGGCGGTCCGGGGTCTGGGGTTTTCCCCAGCCGTGTGGAGGCTGCATGTCATGCAAGCTTCTGACTTCATCCATTCTGTAATGAATGCATTGACCCGTCTACAGTCCACGATACCAACTCGATAAGGTTCTTTGAATTGGATACTAGTGGAGGCGAAGGACGGCACGTAGCCCCTAAGATGCCAAACAGAACCTTTGAAAAGGTTTCGACAAACTCTTATGGGACAAAAGGAAACGGTGACTAAATCATTGCGCAGTGGTAAATCCACGGACTCTTGTCAAAGTCCCACTGCAGCTCATTGTCCACGATACGCTGTACTGTCAGGCTGCAGCAGAAATATGCATTGGTGTGTAACGTAAATCACCCTGACAGACTGCGAAGGTAAAAAAGAGTTCTTCAAGTTGCAGCACTCCGGGAATGCTTCTGACTTTTACAGTTCTCAAAGTGAACTGAGGAGAAACTGCCTTTTCGAAGCCAGTGGCCTGCAACAGCGTCCTGTGGTGCCATATCTAAAAAGGGTGACCCTGCCGCTTGCTCTAATTGATGCTCATGTGAAATCATGTGCAGTCTTTGCAGCTTTCAGGACTAGTAGTGACCTGCATCGTGTGTGCAACAGGCACTTCATGGAAAAAAAAAAGGATCAGATTCTATTTTTTTTGCGTGGGCGCTTTTGCACGTTTTCCCCAAGTCTCATGATCAAAGCCTATTTTTGCCTGACCTTCTTTGGCCTGCGGAATGCAATCAACGGAAATCTTTTTTCAGACCTTCGATCCATGATGGTGCATCGACCAATGATGTCACAGCCCCCCAGTTCGATGAGAACTTGGGAAACTTCTGCCTGGGAGAAATAGCACCAATCAACATATCAGACACAGGCCCAAAGCTAGCGACAGCGTTAAACGGCCCGAGATTCCAATGATATGATTCCTTTCTCTCCATGCAGGAGTCTCTTTGCATCTCAAGTCCACAGTAGCAACTCCTGAGGTGACTGCCAGCCATGGAGACAGAACAAACAGCCATTGATCGATCTTTGCGAGCTTTTCAAGATGGCGACCCGCCGCTCTGGAACCTCGAATTTAGCAATCAGAGCCACCACTTTGACATCACAATTGCTGCCGACAAAGTCCATCACCCGGTATGTGACGGTTTCCCATTCCTCCGCATTAAGTGCCACCTGAAATTTGGCGAGGACACCGGAGTTCTCATTAATTGGGATCATTGAGTTTTCTGCAGTTTGGACATGTGACCGCTGCCACAGTGCACACGCGGCGCCCTAAAGGAAAAAAATCATCCGAGTTGATGTCGTGTCTTGGTGCTTGCCTTCATCCATCACCAAGTATCACGCAGGGTATTCCGGGGACAATTTGGTAGCAATCGCTGCTTTGCGTTTTTCTGTTCGACTGGAGGCGGCTGGTTGGCTGACAATGTGTTTGAAAATCGCTTGGTAGCGGTTTTTGATTGGATTGCGTTGTGTGCAGTTTGCTGGTTAAATCATTGATGCGGTTGGCTTGAAGTGAATTTTTGTTGCGTCTGTGTTGGGGGTGTGCTGGTGGTGTTGTGCTGGTGATTTTGTTGCGGTGTTGTTGGTGGGCTGGTGATTTTGTAATGGTGGTGTTCGTGGTGTGCTGCCGATTTTCGGTATTGGCGGCGGTGGTCATATTCTGTCCATGGTGGCCGGTGATTTTGTTGTTATTGGTAGTTTTGGTGCGCTGGTGAATGCGTTGTTGTGGTGAGATTGTTGGTGATATCGCGGCGCTTGTAGTTTGGTTGTGCTGGTGACTTTGGTCTTTTTCTGCTTGATGGGCTGGTGATTTTGCAGTGTTGTTTGTGGCGGCGCGCTGGCGATTTGTGATGGTGACGTTGCTATGTTGGTGATCTTTTGTGCTGGTGACTTTGTTGGGCTTGCGTTTTGTGGCGCGGGTGACCGTGTGGTGATGCTTTGGTAGCGCAATTGCGCGAGTGCTTGTTCGAGAGCTTGCGCGTCACGATGCTTCTTCATCTTCTTCACTCCTGATACGCGGACCACCCTTTGGGAAAATCGCAGTGTATAATATTTGTGCGCAGAAATGCAAAATCCGAACATTTCAAGACTTGGTTGATCATTGGATTGGCGAGGGTGCGGGCATCCAAGTGGCAACCCCCCCTTCGCCCCTAGACTCCTAACGCAAAGTGTAATTGTACTGGTGGAGTTGCATGGGGTCCGGACAAGCAATAATTGTATATTTTTAAGATCATTGGGGCAATAAACCGACCCGGAAACGACGACTCCGCATGAATTCCGCGCAGGACATCAATATGAAAAAGTGTGTTTCGCCTGCGTTTCGGTTACATTTTGCATCTTCTTCTTGCGGAGTCGTCGCGGAATCGGGCGGAGTCGGGGGGACGAAATGTAGGTAGCTCTATTGGAGAAACCATTGCTTCGTTCTGATGCTGTGCAGGCGCAAGCTTTTCCTAATTAGTATGAAGCAGAGCGACCGCCATTTTTAATACCTTTTGTATTTCTCCAAAGGGTGAATGTAGGGAACTCTATGGGGGTTCCCAAGGGTCTTCTCGCTCACTTTCAGTCTTTGTCTTCAGTTTCACTAGGATTTCATTTGGGTTTAACATTTTTCTTCGCGCAAGTTTGGGTTGAATATGCGTAATTCTACGGGGGTTCCCAAGGGTCCCCTCGCCGACTTTCAGTCTTCTTGTGCTCTGTTTCATTAGGATTTAATATTTTTCTTGGCGGGGGTTTGAGCTGAATATTCGTGATTCTATGGGGGTTCCCAAGGGTCTTCTTGTCGACTTTCAATCTTTTCGTAACACTTGCAGGGGCTACCTGCCATACTGGACTCTGCTTCCAAACAAGTGTCCGGTTCCTGAGCAGCAGTCACGATGGAGATCGAAAACATAAAGTAGAAGCCTATCCCCGAGCCTGCGTTGGCCTCACACGTGCACAGGCCATCACAACCATGATAGCCCCCCTCGAGATGCGAGGTCTCCCTGGAGTCATGCAAGTGCTTAGCACTCTCGTGCATGGGGTCAGTTTCATTAAATCCAACCGCCACCAGCTTCTTGATTCATATGGAGAAGTTGACTCAACCGCCTTTGCTCCACAGGCCACCGACCATTTAATGCAAGGCAATGACATAGGTGGTGATCATCTCCCTCTGGCTTTCGGCTTGTGTTTCTGCTTCACCACACCTAAAACCGGTGCACCTGAAGTTGCCCCCCCTAAGTACACAACGGAGCGTTATCATCTGATGCTCGCTGACTTCTATGCAGTGGCTGATCGACGTAGTCACACGTGGCCGGAACAGAGTAGGTATTACCCGCGGCAGCATAAGAAAGGACATCTCCTTTGGGCGTATGGGCGTGACAATTCCAGAACCCCAGAGAGGAGTGTCTCTACTACTGCCACAGGGTGGAAGCTGCA
>VSDK01013728.1:157900-172465 GCA_009767595.1 Symbiodinium kawagutii
CCTAAAGCAAAGCCCGAAGATGGCAAGATCAGACCGGAACACTGCCTGACCCCTGCTCCCTTCCACTTAGTGGCAGATCCCGAAACTCTCCATCACAGACAACGCACAGTTGGTCCTTTAGATGATCGACTCTTGGGCAGTATTCGGCACTATCTTTCGCACTCCAAAATAGCCCCCACCACTTCCCGTGGCTTCTTTGGCCCCGTCTTTGCGTCAGACTTTAAAGCTTTTGATGTCCCACAAGCACAACTCCAAGAGTGGGTCCAAGGAGCCCAAAAGTGCCCGTATGATGGTGGAGTCGGGGCTGTCCCAAGATCCACTGTGCCCAAGGAAGCGCGCCAAGAATTTGTTAATAAGTTCTTACAGCTTAAACGTCAGCTTTTTCCAAGCGTGCAATTCCCGGAATAAGTTCTTACACCTTAAACGTCAGCTTTTTCCAAGCGTGCAATTCCCGGAGGATCAAGAGATGTATAAAACTGACAGCTACGTCACACCACGCAACCTCCGACGAATAGAGGCACGAAAGCGGCGTGGATAGCTACGCTCAAGCCGTCTGACACTGCTTAGATTGTTCCTCTTCCCCTTCTCCTTTTCCTTTCTCCCCTGCCTTCACCTCCTCTGTCTCCTTCCCCCCCTTCTTTCCCGCAGCTGTTTCACTGTAGCCGTATACCTTAGCCCTACGGGCTCGGCCGCGCATGGAACTCGCCCGTGCCCCTGTCTGCACAGCCTCGCATATGGGCCCTTGGGATTTGGCAAAGCCGTTGAAAGGACGGGGGTAAGAGCTCCGGTTCTATGTACCTCCGGGGAGAGACGAAGAGCTCTTCACCTTCTTCTTTTCTGGCTTTTCCAAACCCCTAGTGGCAGCAGTGGTTTTTTCTTGACATCAGTATGTGATATATGGCATTCAGCGGTCATCCTCAACGTCAATTGCCCTGCCGTGGCGTGTTGCTACATTTCACCTGCTTAGGTGATTTGTAGCTACCGTCCCTCCTATTTGCCATATCACTGGGTGGGCTGAAACTGCACCCGTCATCGGCGAGGGCATGTAATTCTCCACCAGTGGCTTCGAGTCTGTCTCTTTCAAAAGTTGGCCATCGCAATCTCATTGAAGATGTGCGCCTGCTGCTTGGTGCCCAACCTCATTCGCTAGCTTGAGCTTTCTAGGTTTTGCCTAAGCATTGGTCAAGGCACGGCCACCGCCCCATGCACGACCATTACCTAACGATTGGGACTCCCTCGGAGATCGCACTTTCGGCCCTTGGCAATGGCTCTGGTGCATGGTTTATCGTGGTCCTGCAGAAGCCTTTGCGTAACCATGTGCCGTGCACTTGGGAAGAAGAGGCCGGGGTCCACCATCCTTGTGGGATACCTTGTAATCGATTGATACCCGGGAACCCCAGCAGACTTGAATCACAATCTGGAGTCAATTACAAACATATACATCCAAAGACTGAGAGCAACTCTAAAGCTGCTGTGGTCATGCACCACGGGTTGAGATACCTCGACAAGGCGCTGAACCAACCAGATTCACACCCTGGCCTCACTAGTAGGTAGTAACTTCGGTGAAACTGACCGTCTGGCCTTAGTGTGAACAGGTGTGGTTCGCCCCTTGACGGTGTCTCCCCATGATCTCTGGGCACTGCTAGCCCACAACTCTGGAGCTATCGGCTCTGGAGGATGTCACCCCCAGATCACACATGGCTCCCTGAGCCAGCCAACTCATGGGGGTTTCTTTATGGTTTCTCTGCTCGCTTCGGCATTCTTGTTACGGCGAGTCTCCAAATTTCTCTGCATAAGACTCGTTGCGCGATTTCTGGACAGATGTATCACATGGCTAATCAGCTACAGACACGATTGACCGCAATTCTGACAAACAGCATCCCGATTTTCCGCCGACTTGGTCGATGCGCACAGTGAGGAGCCATGCATTAGCTAGCTTTGCTAGCTATTTCAAACCCCACGGCAACGCTTCTGGCTTTACGAGATGGGACATGCAGAGAAGTTGTGAGGCGGGGAATTCATTGCATGTACATGATTTTCGCAGTTTTACTGCCTGCTTCGTTTGCTTCCATGCTTCAATGCTTCGAAGTCTTTTCGTTTCACCTTGTTTCACTTGTTTCACCTGGTTTCACTGCTTCTTATCGACCTTAGCTTAGTGCTACCAAGGCGATGCAGGCGAGCAAAAAAAAGATGGTAGGGATACATGGTGATGGATGAATGGCAAGCAACAAGACACGGATGATCGTGAGCTGTTGGCAGCAAATTTTTGCGTGAGGTTGATGGGCCGTGTGTCATCCTAAACCGCAGCGCAAAAACCGTCAAATTGCTTTCAAAATGGGCCCGCTTTTGGGGTCAAAATATGGACCCCAAAATGGAGCCCGCAATTTATTTGTCAAAAGGATGGGCCCCGTTTTAGGGTCCACATTTTGACCCCAAAAGTAGACCCATTTTTGGGGCAATTTTACGCTTTTTGCGTTGCGGTTTAGGACCGAAAGGTTGATGGGCCGTATGTCGTCCAAACCGCAGCGCCCAAAACCGTAAAATTGGCAAAGAATGGGCCCACTTTTGGGGTCAAAATGTGGGCCCCAAAATGGAGCCCGCAATTTATTTGTCAAAAGGATGGGCTCCGTTTTGGGGTCCGCATTTTGGCCCCAAAAATGGACAAATTTTTTTGGCAATTTTTACGGTTTTGGCGCTGCGGTTTGGGACGACATACGGCCCATCAACCTTTCGCAAGAATTTGCTGCTAAGAGATCGCAATCATCTGTGTCTTGTTGCTTGCCATTCATCCATCACCAAGTATCACGCTTCAAGCAACATGTGTTTGCGCACTGTACTTAGCCCTTTGGGCTACGGGCGCACATGGCGTTGCGGTGCTGTTTGCCTCGCTGACTATCTCTGCCGTGGCAATGAGGCCTGGTAGCTGGGGTCCCTCTTAGCCCTTGGGAGCTGCAAATTACGATTCATTGCGCTGCTGTGATAGCGCTGTTGGATCAGCTTGTCTGCCTGGCTATTACAGAAGAAGCATCAAAGTTGGGACCCTATCTTGTAAAGCTGTCCGGTGGTCTCCTTTCCACATGCTAACAGTGTCACAAAGATTTTTACTGCGTCAGTATTCGGGACTAGAATAGGTCTTGCAACCTGGCTGATCGCGCCTTTTTGCGACGTGGCAGTGGCTCGACGAGTCCTGTGCCCAGGAGGACGCTTGGCCTTCGCTTTGCGTTTGCCACTCGTCCTTCGGACATTGTGCTTGACGCCGGTGCCTCACCCATCTCTCCTCTCGCTCAGTTTGTCGACTAACTGCGACCATCCTAAATCCTCTGATGCTTGACTGACCACATTGCAGTGCGCAAGGCTTCGGCGTTGTTTATCCGGTGCCGACTTTTCCTAAATGCTTCAGTGTTCCACTGCAAGCGTTCAGAAATGCTGAGTTGACATGCGAGTCCATCCTGGCAGAGGTCAATCCAAAAGGATCACAGTAAGGGTGGTAGTGGTTCGGGATCCATCATGCTATTAGTCCTTTGTGGCAATGGTTCCCTCCACTCACCGCTCTCTACAATCGCAATTCATACAGCTCTTGCAATGTATAGCTTTTGTCACAGCTAATAAGGGAATCCTCAGCAATCGCATATCCTGCTCCTTCGAAAGAGATAATCAGCGTTGGCACTTACAGGGTTTGGCGGGTGGCGGTGGCTTGACAAGCCCAGTGCCCTTGAGGGACGATTGGCCTTCGCTCTGCGTTTGCCTCTCGTCCTTCGGGCACGGTGCTTGACGCTGCTGCCTCGTTTCCTTTATCGGTTATCGTTTAACAATGTCGCCCTGTTGCGACTTTCTCATCTTGAGTGAGTCCCTTCCTGCTGCTTGTGGACCCCTTGGCTCTTCCGTCGCCAGGTCACATTTCTGCGAAATGCAATTCACTATCACTACGGCTTTGATTCACACTTGCGAAGCAATTATCGCTTGTCAAGCAAAGACTCTGGTACGCGCGTTTCGAAGGTTGGTTACATACTTGGCGGCTAAGTGTGCATGTTTCTACATGCGCCCGCTGTCTCGTATTACTGTGGCTATGGACCTGCGATGTCATTGATGGCCATTTGCCTTTTACGATGCGTTGGATCAAGCTGCTTTTATTCGTGAGGCCTTGCGACACTTGCGGATCTTGCAACCTTTCTTGCCTGTCATTTCTGTGCAGTTTTTTGACTCAGTCTCATTGTAGGCTAGTTAATGCACCTTCATGGATTGGGATCTATGATTTCTTTGTAGTTGTACTCATGACCGCTGCCACAGTGCAAATGCGGCGTCCTCGCAGAAAAAAACACCAAGCTGGGTTCTTCGATTGTCAAGACCCAAATTGCCTGAAGGTGTCGAAGCATTGCAAGCTTGTTCCCGTCACTTTCAATGAGCGCGGGATGTTTCGAGTAGTCACTGCATGCCGCTTTCTGCAGAGACAGCCACATATTTATTTGCTCACTGGGGTTACTTCGCATCTATCCGTGATTGAATGGTTCCAGGTTTTGGAGGCTTGAAAGCAGGTTTTACGTCTGCTATTATTCTTACGGTCCTGTCAACACATTGTCCATTTTCATGTGAGGCCTGCTCACGCTGTCGGATGTGCTTACCTTTACGGCTTGTCATTTTGCGCAATTTTCTTTAGTCTCACTGTAGGCTCGTTCGTGCACCTTCATGGATTGGGATCTATGATTCGTTTGTAGTTTAAACATGTGACCGCTGCCACCAGTGTAAAAGCGGCGCACTCGCAGAAAAAAAAGAGGCTTCAAAGCAGGCGTTTTGCGAGGACAGATGGAAGGGCCTCTGCAGTGCACAAACACATGCTGCTTGAAGCGCCATACATGGTGATGGACGAATGGCAAGCAACAAGACACAGATGATTGTGATCTCTTAGCAGCAAATTCTTGCGAAAGGTTGATGGGCCGTATGTCGTCCCAAACCGCAGCGCCAAAACCGTAAAATTGCCAAAAAATGGGTCCACTTTTGGGGTCAAAATGTGGGCCCCAAATAGACCTTGCAATTTATTTGTCCAACAGGATGGACCCCGTTTTGGGGTCCGCATTTTGACCCTACAAGCAAACCCAATTTTGGGGGATTTTATGGTTTTGGCGCTGCGGTTTAGGACGACGAAAGGCCCATCAACCTTTCGCAAAAATTTGCTGCCAAGAGGTGGCTTTTCAGCTTTGCTGACGTCACTTTATTTTACACGCCAAAAAAGGATGTGGTGACATCCTAGTGCCGTTTACCTATCTTAGGTCTGGGTGCTTAGGCTTTTGGCTGTGTTGGGGCATACTGATATGTTGGCCCAATCCTTTCTCTCACCTGTGACCTGTTGTGCAGACATGTCTTGTGATGAGTGCATCGTAAATTTTTAAACTGACTTGTCTTCACGTCTATCTTTCAGATTTTATTCTTTGATTCACATGTCGTGTGATGAATGTACTTTCTAAAGTGAAGTTGACTTGTCAACCTTTCAACTGGGATTGCCGACTCATTCGTCAATGCGGTAGCATTTATCTCCTCAAGGGTGGGAGTGGCGGGTGCGCTTGTGATTTGTGTAAAATGGCCTGATGGCTTACCAAACCTGAAGCCGTACCTACACCTCAGGGTTTCAAAGGCTAATGCATTCTACGAGTTCATGGTGGAGCTCATTTTGAAGTTGCATCCCAGGGTTACCACTTGGACCGTGGAAAACCCCTGGACTAGTCTCCTGTGGTCAACTAGTTACTGGAAGCGACTTAAAGCATTGGGCATATTCTATTGTGAGCTTCACAATTGCATGTTTGGTGGTGACCGGTTGAAGCGCGCTTGTTTGGCCTCTAACAATGCGGCGGTCATGGAGCTTAATATACATTGTGATGGGCAGCATACTCATAAACCCTGGACCATACAAGATGGTAAGTTCGACGCTTCGTTGGAAGCCGAGTACACTCCTCAGCTTGCAAAAGCTTTAGCTACAACCATCTTGCTGTCAGTTGTGGATGACAAACTGGCTCTCGAGTTTGCAGTGCTGAGTAAGAAGCTGAAGTTGTCGCATTTTGCCTCCATGGGGTCGCAAAAACAACCATCTCAGGCAATACCTCACTTGGTCCCAGAGTTTGCGTGCCTTGTCCTGTTGTCGCACATTCCACAAGATGTTGATTTCTGCTTGGATGGCAAATCAAACACTACGCAATGTATGGATTTGCAATTTCCTTCAGGGATGCTTCGCTTGCCGTGTGGTAGCCGACAACTCCGGCTGACTTTGAAGAAGGGGGTGGATGACCGTCAGCCTCCACAGGAGTCAGTGTATGAGTTTACGCGTGTACAATCCTTAGCAGAGTTGGGGGATTTACAGAATACATCTACAGACAGTGCCCTACAGCTTCCTTCAGTGTCCAGGAATTGCAAGTGCGAGTCTAAAATAATTGTATTTCATGCAGTGGCAGGGTCTTCTTGTGAGAGGGTCTTTGGAGTGCGATTTACAGACTGGCAATTTGTTCAACAGGCGCTTGCAGTGGGGCATCCTTTTGACAATTTCTCCGGAGTGTGCCAAGAGGTGAAGCAAGCTTGTGAATTTGTGGCCAAGACCCCCTACAAGGCAGTTGCGGATCTTAGGTCCAGTGTCTTGAAATCTTGGCTTGAGAAATCCAGGCTGTTGCAGGGCGAAGAGGCAAAAATTAAGGGCACTATGTCGGTAGAGGTGCGGCAGATCCTACAGCCGAAGCGTATCGCCTTGATGCAGTGGATCATTGATAAGTATGAGTATAGTGATACCGAGCTGGCTAGGGATATCAGTGGTGGCTTCGCCTTGGCGGGTGAAGTGCCGGTATCCCATTGTCTTCCTAAGAAGTTTGTTCCAGCGCAACTCACGGTGGAAGACCTCAAGAGCAATTCAATTCGGTCAAACCAGGCTATCCGCTATATGACTCAATCTTCTGGCGACATTCTCACTGATGCGCAACTTTGGGAAAAAACACTGTCGGAAGTTGACAACGGGTGGCTTGTTGGACCTTTGGAGTGGAGCAGTCTTCCAGAAGGGGCTACGGTTTCCAAGCGATTCCCGCTTCAGCAGACGCAGAAGTTGAGGCCCATTGATGACTATAGCCAGTCTCAGGTCAACAGCACGGTCACGATACAGGAGAAGCCTACAGTTGATAATCCGGATGAGGTGTGTACCATCTTCATACAATTTATGCGGTCCTTGCAACTTCATGGGTGTTGCTCCGGAATTTTCGATGTTTGCTTATTTGGCTGTGTATGATCCCACACAAGGCGAGGCGGCGCTGTTCAGACAGGTTGCGTTGCCTTTTTGGCAGCAGGACAGCAGTGAATGCCTTCATCAGGTGTGCGAGGTTCCTTCAATGGGTGGCTGCACGTTGCTTATATATACCTATGTCTTGTTACTTTGATGATTTCATCATTGCCTCGCCCCCTCAATTGTCTGACAACACTCAACGAGCGGTCCCCTTGATGTTTGACATTCTGGGATGGGCGTTTGATAGAACTGGTGACAAGGCACATGAGTTTTCTGAGCGTGTAGCTGCGCTGGGGGTGGTCTTCAACTTGGGATCTACAGGCATGGGCCGGATCTTGGTAGAGAACACGGCGGAAGTGGTAGCTTTGGTCGATTCAATCCTGGGACGTGGCATGCTCAACCACAAGGATGCCTTGGTTTTGCGTGGCAGGCTGGCTTTTTGTGATGCCTTTGTGTTTGGTAGGTCAGGGAGACTTGCCTTGCAGATGATATCTCAACATGCTTACTGCAAGCCATGCAAGCAAGAGGTTGGAGTTGAGTTGAAAACTTCCTTGAATCTTCTCAAAGCCCGCATTAGTGCCGGGCCCCCACGTTGTGTGACGCTTTCCATGGGCGATACCTTCTATATTTACACGGATGCTGCCTTCGCAGAGGACTTCAGTGGTGGTCTGGGTGGCGTCCTTGTCAGCGCATATGGTGAGGTAGTTAGCTGGTATGGAGTGCAATTGGAACCTTCCTTCGTGAAAAGCTTTTCGAAGAAAGATCAAACCGTAGTGATTGGAGAATTGGAAACCTTAGCCGTTCTTGTAGCCTTGAAAATCTGGGGTAGCTTGATAGCTTCGTCGAAGATCATCCTCTTCGTTGACAACGAGGGTGCTAGGTTTGCATTGATAAAGGGTTACTCCAAATCTCTTTGCATCTCTCGCATTGCTTCCTTGGTGACTGCAGAGCTTGACAATGTATATGCCCTTCCTTGGTTTGGTCGAGTGCCATCGTCTTCGAACATTGCCGATTCTCCTTCACGAAATCAAAGCCATGAACACCTGAGTGAATGCACCAGGTTCGACCAGTCGCATATTGGAGAAGTGCTTGTGGAATGCCAGCAAAGCACCTTGTGTTGGGAACCCGGCCACACTTGAGAGGGGTGGGGTCCGTGGCCGAACGCGGCTTGACAAGCCCAACTTGTATTGTAAAAAGAATTGATTTAATAAAGTGCGACTGATCGAACTCTTAAGAAGTTTTATATATAAGCTTTTACAAGTTAAGTCTATAATGATAGATTTAAGTTTGAATTTTTAAATATATAAGAAGTATATTTACATATGATAGATATAGCTTCTTTTCGTGATAGGTTTGGCACGATTTTTGGTAAAGGGAAATAAGTGGCTTTTCAGCTTTGCTGACGTCACTTTATTTTACACGCCAAAAAAGGATGTGGTGACATCCTAGTGCCGTTTACCTATCTTAGGTCTGGGTGCTTAGGCTTTTGGCTGTGTTGGGGCATACTGATATGTTGGCCCAATCCTTTCTCTCACCTGTGACCTGTTGTGCAGACATGTCTTGTGATGAGTGCATCGTAAATTTTTAAACTGACTTGTCTTCACGTCTATCTTTCAGATTTTATTCTTTGATTCACATGTCGTGTGATGAATGTACTTTCTAAAGTGAAGTTGACTTGTCAACCTTTCAACTGGGATTGCCGACTCATTCGTCAATGCGGTAGCATTTATCTCCTCAAGGGTGGGAGTGGCGGGTGCGCTTGTGATTTGTGTATCACGTTCTCTTTTTCGGCCCCCCACCCCCCTACTCATTGTCAGTTGGAGTGCCAACTCTCTTCTTGAAAGAAGTGTGCTTCTTTCTTCCGGTTGGTGTGCCAACCTTACTTTACTCCTGTTGACTCTCCTACCTTCTTTTTCTTTCGCCGGTGTATCACCGTCGTTGTACTGGGCATTTTATGCCAATTTCATGTACATTACTGGCGGAAGCGCCCGCGAACGCGGCTTGACAAGCCCAACTTGTAGTGTAAAAAGAATTGATTTAATAAAGTGCGACTGATCGAACTCTTAAAGAGTTTTATATATAAGCTTTTACAAGTTAAGTCTATAATGATAGATTTAAGTTCGAATTTTTAAATATATAAGAAATATATCTATATATGATAGATATAGCTTCTTTTCGTGAAAGGTTTGGCACGATTTTTGGTAAAGGGAAATAAATCACAATCATTTGTGTTTTGTTGCTTGCCATTCATCCATCACCATGTGCGCGCTTCAAGCAACATGTGTTTGCGCACAATATTATTTGGATGGAACATTATGGAATATTGCGAACACTGGCTGGGGGGCGTGCAAATATACGATGGCGCTCTTGGCCCTGGGCTTTGGATTGTGGATTCGCTCTTTCTGGTGGGGGGCTGGGGCCCTCCCTTCTTTGTTGTTGCTTGCGCCAGTTTATATGTTCGTGGTCACTCTGTGCCAAGTGGTTTTGCAGACTTACGGTTTTCTGCTCGATGTACGAAGTTGCAACGGTGGGATATGTATGGAACTGTGAATTGTGAATTGGCTTGACGGAAGAATCATTAGCGCTACAGGATTGCACAGGAGTGGCAACTTGAGACGCTGATGCCTGGCTGATCGTCTTCTGAGCAGAGTGAGTGCGGAGTTTCACACGTTTCACTTAGTAGCAGTAGTTAACTTGATGAGTAACATGACTGATGTGGTGTCTGGTGCTTGGTTGGCTTGGTTTGCTGGTTTGGTGGTGTGGTTTTGCTTCTGTTGTTTGTTTCCTCTTCTGGTTCTTGTTTAGTTATCTTACTTGCATCAACCATCAATTAGTGAAATCATTGATTGTCAATTGCAGTCTATCTGGACATAAAATGACTCGTGTTTCGTGCACAAGAGGCATTACCCGGAAAAAAAATTGAAAAGGTTTGCACTTGTTTGTGGTCTTAAGGAGTGATTTAAGGAAGCAAGATTCAAGGAATCGAACGTGTGAGATTAACAAGAAGCAACATGTGATGTAAACATGTACATGTGAAACAGCAGTACATCATGTCTCTTCTTTCGGTCGACTTTTCGGCCCACCCACAACCACCCTTAAAGGGAATGAGTGGGCCAATCCCATAGCCTGGATCTGACCAGCACGTCATTCCCACTTGAAAAGGTTTGCAGCTGCTTGTAGTGTTGAGGGGTGATTTAAAACATTGGAATTTTTTGTTAGTTAGAATTGCTAATAGCAAGTCCTCCATTGGCTCGGTGGTGAGCCTACTGCGTGAAATGAATGGTCCCTGTCTCCACGTCCATTTGCATGATGGAAATGAACTGGTCCCGTTTCCATGTCATTCGGTTGACTGCCTGCTCGTCTTAGTTTCAACTGGTGTTCCGGAGTGTTGAGAGGTCACCAGAACATAACAAACATTTTTCACTAGTCATTTCGCTACAGTACAGAGGTCTATGCATGTTTGTCGTACCACAATGTGGAGCCGTGAAATGGCTAGTAGTTGCGGCGAAGGAGGGGATGGATTGGCTTTGGACTGTTGTCCCTCTGGGGCTGTGAATCCTTACAGAAACGTGAACTTTTTGTTTTCTGTATTATCACTACTCATTATCACTATTTTCACGGTTTTATCAAGCGCATGATTCTGATGGACAGGGCCAACTTTGAAAATGCAATTGTAAGTTTTATCATTGGAATGCTTGTCAAGCAATGGTTTTTTTTCACAAGAAAATTCGCTGTTTCATGACGCGATTCGGACAGTTTGGACATCAATGACAGCTGGCGTTGGAGATCGCAGTGAGTGCTGCCGATACAGTCAGGGTTCTTGTTATATTTTCTTTTCGATCTCAAAAAGAATCATACAGTAGATTCTTTTTGACAGTGCTGTTAAGTTATTAGCTGAGTTACTTACTTGTAAAAACCGTGTAGCCTGAGGTTTCAGTTCCGTTCTTCTCTTTCACTACGCATTGTGTTCTCATGGATGGGCGATGTCTGTACAGTCTCTTTCGGTTTTCTTTTTGAACACCTTAGCCGTTTTCACTTTTTTACATTTGTGACATAATCTATGTGACAGTATCCCAGGGACAAAGAAACCTACCAGCAGCAAAAAAAACCTCCGTGCAAAAAAAATGTTTGTGTTGAGCGGTAGCGCAAACTGGCAACAAGACAATGTATTTTTTGAGAGCGCTATTTAAAAGATAAGAAGTAGCGGGCGGCTTCAAAAACTGTTTCGGAGGTCCTGGAACTGGCTCTGGAACTTGTAGGGTTTCACAATTTCGAGGCTGGGTTCCAGCAAGTTCCAGAGGTTTCGAGCTTGACAAATTCCACTTGCACTTATCGACCGCGGCGCGACTTCTCAAACGCGAAATCAACAGGACACAACAGGCGATCAAAATCAGTGTGGAGAGTGTGGATGTTTCAAGGTTTGAGGTGTTTGGCTTGGGGTTGGATGTTAGAGAGCTTGTTGAAGGCCCCAATGTTCATCCTGGTTCCCACTTGGGTGCGCTTCATGGGTATGCTGTTTAATGTGTTTCTAGGTTGGGTTCCAGCGGCTGTTGAGCAGCAGTTCTCTGAATAAGTTGCGTCATTTTCTGGCTCAATGGGTATTCACGAAGTTATTGATCGGGACACTTTGCAGAAACGAGATAGTGTGTTTCAGTTTTTAGAGATGGTTTCGGTGTTTGGGCAAAATCGCAACACTATGACCAGGCACATTTTTTGTTTTTTTTCAATATTTCTTGTGCAGTGATTTGAAATAGTTGCCTTTGTTTGCTGATTGTGCATTGACCTATTCGTTCTTTGACTTTGCCGAGTCCCCAAGCAACATGAGTCAGGACATTGGAGCCTTTGGTAAATTTGTGCGAGCCTAGTATACTTAACAAAACAGGCTGGCAAAACATAACCTAGTCACTAGTCACATGTTGTAAAACCCTCCAATATTTTGCATTACAAACGCATACGCACTTCGTTTTCTTGGGTGCATGCTTGATTGATCCTATTTGCCTCAGATGAACTTTAGCACAGGTCATGGTGGACGTGCAATAGCGAAAACAATTCAAGCAGCCATGTGCAAAGATGGGATTTGGAATTCCACGAGGCCTGCAATTCTTCCCATTTGTATGTTGCATTAGTTGAGCTAGTTGGTTGCAGCTGTGAGGAAGCCACGCACAAGTCGTACAACCAAAGCCAGCGCGGCTTTGCATTTGGATCAGGCGCTGGATCCAATCTATCCTTCGTCATGACCTCAATGCAAAGCACGCAATTACATATATGAAAAATGTCAGAGGCATTTTTTTTCCCAATGTGTTGGTCAATGCTTCTTGCTGCAGGTTGCATTTCCGGATGCTGCGGATGTTGCCTCGATTGCATGGACGTTGTGTTGCGAGTTTCTCGAATAATTTGGAGCGGTGGAAACCCCACAAGAACTTGAATCTGATTTCATGTGGCGCCTTCCAACGTGTATTTTTTTGCAGGTTCTTGGCCCTTTGATGGTCTTCTTGGCTGTGGTCTTGATTGGATTTGTTGCGTGCCCCACTTGAATTTCACGAGTTTGTTTCAAGGCTTTGAATTTGGTGAGTTTGGTTCAAGGTACACCTTCTTCACCATCATCATTCCACACTTGGCTCGTGATGGAACCTCTGCACCAGTGTTCTTGCCTTATTTGTTTGACTGGAAGAAGTTCCAATTTTGAAGGATGCATAGACATATGCATAGACATATGCATATGTGCTATGCATATGTATGCTATGACGCACAGTCAATTTTGCACAGGCTGATCATGAAGATGGCCTTCGGCTGCTTTTTGCTGGTGCACTGGCCAGTTTGACGGGGCCGAAGATGGAGTTGTCACTTCTCTCAAACAAAAAAATCGGTAAAGCACATATGTATATAGACCATATATGTATGTATATATTATGTTTATATATTTTGTACATATGTCATATGTCTATATATGTACAAATATATACACCTTTCTCTGTCTCTCTGTCTCTTTTTCTCTCTCTCTCTCTATATATATATATTTTGTTCATGACAAGGTAAATGTGATGTACAACTACGCCATGGCTGTGTGCCTTCATGCCGGGCGACCGCCTGCGTTTCCAGGTGCTCCTTTAGTGAGTGCATTGCTTTTGCTAACGAATGACTTGAGAATGACCAGAGAATGACCAGAGAAGTTTGTGCGAAGTTTGTGCAGGAGATGATGCAGAGGAAGATGCAGAGCTTGGCACAAGAAGTTCTCCATTTAAGCGCTGCCACAAGTGAAGTCCCAAGCTCGTTTGCAAGAGAAAGGATCTTGAATGATATTGATGATCATTAGGGGTGCACATATAGTATGAACGAGTTGTACTGTGGTTGTGAGGGTTAAGATTCTGTTTTGTACACAGGGCAGAAGATAGAGTTGAGTACAACTTGATGACTATGTAGAATTTCTTAGAAGGAGACAATGGTATTATGTAGTTTATTCCCAGTGATGCAAGAAGACCATGATTCTATCCATAGTATCCTGAAGTTGGCAGCTGAATTCGGAAGTGTCAGACTAAGTACTAAGAACTACTAAGCACTACTTACTTCTTTCGTTGGAGGCAATTCCGCCTTCAATCCTCATGGTGTTTTTTGCTGCTGTGAGTACTCACCTGAAACGGCAAACATCTCCACGTGAATTTGCATAAACATTGTACAAATCTACAAACTTGCCTCCTCGGAAGTGTCAAACTCCGAGAGTGAAAGCCCTACGAAACCTTCGCGATGTGTCTTCAAATGGCGTTTGTGCAAAGACTTCGCGAAAGGGAAGGGATGGACGATATGCATGTCAAATATGTCAAATAGTATCGCCATCAGTGCAAAAGTGAAAACTGAGGATGCCCAGCTTGTTTAGGCCGAAACCTTGTGCGCAGCGTGAGAGGATCACGCAAGCCAGGGACGGAGTGAATGCGTCGTACTTTTGACTTGCTTGAAAAGGTAGTTAAGTCATATAGATATCATACATAATACAAAAGACAGGGTCGTCCCCATTGCTAGCTACGATTTCTTTGCTCGCCATCTCGACAGGCCTTTCTTGCATCTCTATGCTTTGCTACTGTAACAATCTCTAAATACACGCCTGGATACATATGCAAACACAGTGAAAACACCAACATAGAAATATATGATGTTCTTCCAAAAAGTCAGGAGAGCATTGGATTAGAATAGATGAGAGGAAGAAGAGGGGCAAGGAGAGTGGAAGAGGGTATAGGCGAGGAGGATACAGGTGAAAAGGAAAGAGAGTGAGGAGAGAGAGGAGAGACAGGAGAGAGTGAGGAGAGAGAGGAGAGAGAGGAGAGAGA
>VSDK01013728.1:175965-196161 GCA_009767595.1 Symbiodinium kawagutii
CATACATTCATACATACATACATTCATACATTCATACATTCATATATACATTCATTCATACATTCGTACATTCATACATTCATACATTCATACAGTCATACATACATACATTCATACATACATTTATACATTCATACACTCATACATGCATACATTCATACATACATACATACATGCATGCATACATACATACATACACACACGTGCATACACACATACATATACATACACATATATATATATATATGTATATATATATATATATATGTATATATAAATATATATATATATATACATACATACATACATTCATACATTCATACATTCATACATTCATACATGCATACATAAGCCCTTTAGCAGTCAAGCCCGCTATCAGCAGTGGGAGGGCGCCCTTGGAGCGATCGTACCTCTCCAAGTGCCTGGGTGGCGACCTAATAGCCCATGAAGTTGCTGCACTTCCTGACATTTTGTGGTTGGCAGGCTGTGACTCCACTCGATTTGCCACCTCACCACTGGAGGCGCACACCACGGAACAAGTGGGAGTCACCAGTTTCCAAGCCTTTCACCCACATGGACATCCCTAGTCCTCTTGAGGCACACAGGCGACACGGAGAATCATCCAGGCTTACACCTGGACAGCACACAGGAACTTTGACTTTTTCGAACACTTTGGATTTTCCCGGTGCTGCGTCGACCGAAACCGACGATTTTCATCATTTAAAATGTGTGGGTGCTACATCGGCCCTAACAGATGACAATGCATTTTGGGATGGTGCTGTGACCGCCGACGGTTTTTGCAATCACACTTTGACATCTAGGTCCACGGACCATGCTGAATTTTTGGACCACCTTGCGATCGGTGCTGCATCAACCCTAACAGATGAAAATACATTTTTGGATGGTGCTGTGACCGCCGACGGTTTTTGCAGTCACACTTTGACATCTAGGTCCACGGACCATGCTGAATTTTTGGACCGCCTTGCGATGGGTGCTGCATCGACCTTAACAGATGACAATAAAAGTGGGTTTGGCTTATTGCGTTGGAAATTGGCATGTCAGCATGCATCCTGTGCACCTCTTGCAGATGTGGGCTGTACCCCGGGTTCCATTGGGATCTGCGATGGGCAAAACTTGAAGTGAGTTTTATGTTGCCAACCTTGATCTTTGATGTCAGAGTTCCATTGTGAATCGCCAAGAAACATCCGCATCCCAATGTTGCAAAACCATGCGTGAAACTGGAGTTCCATGGGGGAAGCATAGGTAAGGCGCAAGGCCCACGGAGCCCTTGTGCAGCTTGTGGCCAGGAGTTTCAGCGTGACCACCAATGTGTTGCTTGGACCCAGGTTGCCCTCCTCATGCTCAGCCTGCCCCCTGATGAAGCCTCAGGATCTGATCGACAACGCCTCATCCTGCGCTGCGAGGTGTGTGGCATTAGATTCTCTGACACCAGGCAGTTGTTGCTCGACCTTCGACAACACAACATCAAAGTGCAGGATTGGCTTCAATCTCGCGATGCGCGAGATGGCAAACCTGTTTGCGCACACTGCAGTGCTTCTTTGCAAACGATGTTAGGATTGCAATACCACATCATCAATGGCCAATGCCGCGAGTTCAGTGCTGAAGCATCGACGTGCGCTGGAACTGTTGACATCCGCTGGCTTCGACTCTTCCACGCTGGCAGCCTTCAGGACCTGATCGAGGCGGAGGACAAGCGCTCACTTACGTGTGTCTGCCAATCCTTGAAGAGGGCCCCTTTGGCGACGATCTCAAAGCTTGACCAGCTTCTTGGTCCAGCTCAACACGGAGATCAACAAATGCGTGTGCAACCCCACGGTTGCCCACAACCGCTTGGACCACGTGTGCATCCCCCTCATCCAGTTGGCAATGCAATTCCAACGCGCCAACACCGGATCCCTTACCCCTTGCGCACGGACCATTGCAGGAGCCACCTGAGCCCTGACTTGCCACCTTCCGTCAGGGGCATGATTGCGGCAGCTCTGACCAAATCCGATTTCGGCAACTGTTGGCTTCACCCTCCATTGATGGAGATTCTTCGCAACACCTGCCTGCATTGTGGACACCAATGTTCACCCCTTGCTCAGCACCTCCAGTCCAGGAGACACGCCCGGTTGAGTTGTCATTTCGTGATCCACTTGCCTTGGTGCTGATTCCATGTTTCATGAGAGCCAACATTGGCACAGACACATGCAGAATTTGTACCGTTGAGTTTTCGATTGAACATGACCTCACTGCAGCAACCTTGAACGATTTCAAAGCTAGCTGCCCGGTTCTTGAGCAATTACTTCGCTTGCTTCAGCTTTGCCATGTTCGGAATGGATTGGAACCAAGACCCAGCCATGTCCCAAGTCCAGGATATGTACAAGGGACCGGCTCCGATGCTGATGGGCCAGGCCATGAACCACCAGATGGACGACAGCCTCTTTGCGGACCTGGGTGGCCAAAGAGGCAGAGAACCGAAGAGACAACGAGGCCCCACGCCCCTTCCACAGAACCCATCTCCTGTTGCTCCTCACCCCATGGCTCTGCAGAAGACGTTGCAGATGATGGGCCAACTCCTGTTGAGACAGGAACGGGACATCAACCTATATTGGGGACACGCCACTCTTGCCAATTCCCATTCCTTCACATCCCATTCACATTCACAACTTGCCTTGGTATCCTGATTTGATGAGCAATTGGCAAGGGGGCACGGGGCAGGCAGACGCCAGAGAGTTTGCTGAGTTGTTGCTGCGCAGGCTGCAGCCTTCTGGAGTGACTCGCAGCTGGGAAAAGAGACACACAAGCCATTCCTTTTGACCATGGTGACCACTTCACCCCCATCGGCCTTCAACTCCCTGACCAGATGCACTTGCCAACCACCCCCTTGTGTGACCTCATTGATGCCTGGAGCCAGGACTGGAACATGCGGACGGCCTTGAACTCTGTCACTGACGCCCTCTTCTTGCACATTGACGCCTCTATGAAGATGCACGGGGTGGCGCCCTCAAGCACCATGGCCACATCATGGACCTTGAGCAGTGCCTCATCCCACACTTCCTCACCTATGGCATTCAGGTTGCATATGCCCGATATGACCTTGTAGCAGTGCTTGTTCATGCAGGTACCCGCGTTGATCCGCGCCCAGATGAACTCGGCGCATGATGACACCGACTCCTGGGCCCTTGTCGATGACAACCGTGCGATCCAACCAGTTGGACATCTACCAGAATGGGTGGGCCCAGATGCTGCCGCAATGCGGGAACAACAGTGTGATTCACAAGTTAAAACTTTGGGCTTTGTCCCCGTAGGGGAAGAATGGCCCTCCATGTATTTTCGTCCGCAAATGCGTTTGCTTTTGGCAGTGTATGTGGATGATCTCAAGATGGCAGGCCCAGCCGAAAACTTGGCCAGAGGTTGGGCGTTGCTTCGCGCGAAATTAAATATTGAACCAGAAACAGATACCAGGTGCGGAGTGGTTGCCCCGCAAGGAGAGGTGAGATCAGTGTGTGTGAGCCAGTTGGCAGATAGGTGGGCAGACCAAAAGTCAGCGCAATAGGATTGACTTAATCTTTCCTGAGTTGGTTCCAGCTTTCAGGTGCGCAGAGCAGTCCCCATCCACAACAGAGAACATAAATCAAAAGTTCTAGGCGAAAAAACCAGGGTTCTAAGCTTTGGCGAAGAACTGAGGAGTTTTCCGACGCGGAATTTGCTCAAAGGCAGTGATGTTGTGGTGCCTTATGATGTCAGGGTGAGCCTTACCAATCGAATTTAACAAACATTTTGGGTAAAGAAGCACGGGTAACCAACAAACAAACAAGATGGCACTCTATACTTTTCTCAGGTACACATGCGGCCCATGACCATGCCCACCTGTTGCGAAACATTTGAAGCGCGCGCCATCCTTCCACGGCCGCTGCCGTTTCAAGTCAACAATCCATGAGACGTTTTTGAGCCCTGTCTATTGAAAGACCGTCGCAGAACGATGGGCGTGCGCATACCTCATGACATTGCAGAAAAGGAACGTGCCAAAAAACACATGCATACATGCATACACGCATACATGCATACATGCGTACATGCATACATACATGCATACATACATACAAACAAACATACATACACAAGTACATGCATACATACCTACCTACCTTCATACTTGCATGCGTACCTACCTACATACATACCTACATACCTACATACCTACATACCTACAAACCTACATACCTACAGACTTACATACCTACATACCTACCTACCTACCTACATACCCACATACCTACAAACCTAAATACCTACATAGCTACATACCTACATACCTACAAACCTACATACCAACCTACCTACATACCGACATAACTGCATACATGCAAACCTGCGTGCGTACGTACCTACCTACCGACATAACTACATGCATACATACATACATACATACATGCATGCATGCATACATACATTCATACATACATACATGCATGCATGCACGCATGCATGCGTACATACTTACACAAATACATTCCATCCGTACATACATGCATGCATACATATTTGCATACATGCATACGTGCATCCATACAAACATACAAACATACAAACATACACACATACAAACATACAAACAAACATACAAACATGCAAACATACAAACATACACACATACACACATACAAACAAACAAACAAACAAACAAACAAACATACATACATACATACATACATACATACATGTATGACAGTATATGTGTATGTATACAGTTACAGTGTACATGTATGACAGTATATGTGTATGCTTTCATATACATGTATGACAGTATATGTGTATGTATACACATACATGTATTGACATTTATATGTTATACATTTAAATACATAGTCATGTTTGGATATACATTTACATATACATATATATATTTACACTTTTATATATTTATGTGAAAATCAAAAACATGAGCATGTTTTCAAAATTGATGAAAACGGTTTACATACACACAGACATATTTCATATTCATTGATACAATACATTGGTTATTTTCAAGTGGTGATGTGTGGACTCCTTGCTTGATGTAAAAACACTGGATGAGCCCTGCAACTTGCCCTGCAGCGTGCGTAATGATTGCACAGGAGGCGCAGTCTTGAACTTGGCTTTGCAGATGCGCAGCTCCAGTCTGAGTTTGAGATGTGGGTACCGTTTTTTTAGATATGTTCAATGAATTGTTCAATACCTGGCATGCCAATTTGATGGGACAGCCCTGGACACGACAAGACTTCACCCAGTGTCATTTTCTGCGCTGCATGATGAGGTGTGTGTCCCTTTCATGGCTAGTTTCTTTATGCATCTTCCTGGCGTGACTTGGAACTATTGGAGCAACTGCTGATGTTCTCTCCCAATTTTTTGGTGCCTCACATCCATCGCAACCCCTTAGGAGTTTGTAAGGCCGTGATGTTTTGTCAATTTGTCCACAAGCGATCTGCTACGATCTGTTGAAATGCCTCTTTCGCTTGAGGCTGTGTTTATTGGGTGGCTTTCACGCGTGCCTTTGCTGCGATCATTCGTCATAGATTTGATTTCTTAGGAATCACATTGGTTTGAAGTCTTGACAGCATTGCTATGTGGTCCTTGTTGCATTGCTTCGGCATTGTCATTGGGAGCTGCTCTCCAGGTATTTGGTGGCAACAAACCAGACGACCATTGAGTTTCATACGAACGTATCCAGCAGACATGCGGCGAGAAGGAAAGGGGAAGTCCACAGGCGCGCGCATGCACCAGAGTTGAAACAACTCGGTGAGTTTGAACTGATGTAGTGACAATGTAGTGGTGAAATTTACTATTGAAATTTCACCCAACTGAAGTTTTCAGTCTCACTATCCCTCCATGGCATCAGCGTTGGACTTGTCTCGGCTGATCGGTGTTTGGCCGCTGTTGTGTGGACACTGTCTGGATACTGTTTCCTGGTCGTGTCCCTGCACTTTGAAAATCTCACTCCATAAAGAATCCTCAGCTTGGCATTGCATCACATCGTGCCGCTGCAAGACACACCGCCTTATGTAATTGCATTTTCTTTCACAGCAAAATTTCCATGCCAAGCTTGACCTTTGATGTATATATATATATATACACATATTATATGCATGAGCCAGGAATCCTTACGATCTGGGTCGATCACGCAATTTTCAGGAGGTGCAAATTTGTTGAAGTGATTTTGATTCGCTTCCTATCTCTCTTGTGAAAGCAGCAAGCTGGAGTACTCCGAGTGTTCCTGCTTCCGCATACTCCAGGTGTTTGGACCAAACAGATTTTTCGGCTTTATGTGGATGATGCCGTACCTGGCAAAGAAGTTTGACCCTAAGAGACTTTGATTTGACCATAATAATGCGAAGTTTGACAACATTTACAGGAAATAAAAACCTTGTACAGTAGAAAATAAATTTGTGGAAGGATTTTGTTGAGATTCAACGGAGGCCTGCTGGGGATGGCTGCTCTTTCCCCATGGTGTTTGGAACTTAATCTTCGCGAACAGTCCAAGTGAATCCAACTGAGTAGTTGCTTGCCAAGGTCTGAACTGCACACCTGAGAGCCAAAAAATGCAGATTGTAAATGATTGGAACGTTTGTCATGACGTCAAGATGAAACCTGCATCGATGTGAAAGTGTGGAGCCACCCCCAAGTACCTTTGGCAAATTGATTCACAGTCAATTTCCAAACCAAGAGAGGAGTGACTCAGAGCGACTCTGTACTCGTAGTTCCTTGTAATTCGGGTTTCGCGTCGAGGTCGCCAGCGCAAATGTTACCAGCCAAGCAATAACACGATTGACAGATTAATATTCATATCTTCAAAGCTCCTTATATTTGACAATAGATAGTTTTTTGATGAACACAGACAACAAGGGCACAACACGGATACAACAAGTATGAAAAGGTACAAGAAGGATACGACTTGTAACAAGGATACTGCAAGGATGCAGCAAGGATGCAAGTTACAACAAGGATACAACAAGGATACAGTTGAACAAGTTGGAAACAGTATCGTTTCGAAAAAAGTATACGCCAGTCCCTTGAGTTTTCTCGTGGCCCTAACAATGGCGGCTCTCCAGCGGAGGTGCGCACGTTGTATAGAACATGGTCGAAGCGACAGGGTTGTTTGGGCATTGCAATGTCTGCACCAGAGTTCAAGATAAAAGATGTAGGAAATGTGTAGAAATGTTGAAGGTGTAGGATCTTGTTGACCGTTCTGAGCAGCCAATGATAACGTCCCGCTTTGTCTTTCATCGTCAAGAGATGGCAATTCCCCAAAGAGGTTGATGTAGACCATGCCTCCGCATCTAGATGTCATGGCTTGACACGGGGAAAGATTGACAGATTGAGATTTGCAGGAAGAAATGTTTTTTGGGTTTTGGACTTATCCGATTGCAAAAGGAGAAATAGCATTGGATGTACCTGGATATCAAGTTCTCAGCCATCATATGGCATTCTTGCATGGTTCCTTGCATTCGCTGATGCAATGAATATTCAGTGTTTAGTTGTTTCAATATTAATCCTTGCTAGACTGACTGTTGCCTTTCATTTTTTTCCTTGTCAGAGTGCAACTTTCCTATTTGCTCACGTGTAGGCTGCCTTCTGGTGGTTTGAAGCTCTGGTCGACTGCTCAGTTGCTGCAGCTGATTGCATCTCATTGCATCTCATTGCGTCTCATTGCCTGATCACCACACGTGCCTCCAAAGAGGGTCCAGGACGGTTGCCTGCGTGTTTGCAGGCGTAACATCGCGGTCATTGCTGAACAAACTCCAAATCCTGATTCTGCGGTAGCCTCAGCCTGAACGCGGCAAGATACCTCTGTTTATGAGGCTTTCCATTTGTAGTTCTGGCATTGCTTGAAGTGTTGTTCCGTGAGATCATGTTCTACCCGGATGAAAGAGATGTCCTGGGAGAGGGGACGAAGACCATGAGATTCAACAACAAGCGAAGCCGCCTCGCTTTAAGCAAAACCTCAAGACACCTCAAGACGTTACACTCCCTGATTTAGCAACAAATTGAGTCTTTGCGAGAAAGAAAGTGATGGCAGATACGAGACGAATGACTCTCCATTGGCTGCTGCCATATTCAAGGCCACTGGGGCTAGCCTAAAGCCTGTGTGGCCTGTGGGGCGTGTGGGGACTGTGCATGTGGGGCGTGTGGGGGTGGAGCAATAGTACTCTTTATAGTTTCCTCACATGAGAATTTCTACTTCCACTGAAAACTGCTTGAATCTCGCTGGTCTATGTTTGTTTGCAGTGCAAACCGTTTAGAATGACGCTCTCGTTCGATTGCGACACTGATTTTCAGAGAAGCAGTTATTTCGGTCGGTTTGCGTGTGGCACAAACCCACAATGATCAAAATCATTGTCATTCGAGTCATTCAGCTTCATAGCACTCTGGTCTCAACGTTTGAACTAGCGTAAAGTTGAAGGCGGAAAAATCCAAAACCCGCCACTCCAAGTTATGCGTCAGAGCTTCTCAGCTTCGACTGCTTCAGAGACACATTTGAGACCTTTGCCTTGCGCCACATTGTCATTATGGCAAGGGTGACATTGTGAAAGAACTGGGAAAAACAGAGGTTGTGAGGTGCCAAAGTTCCAAATTCCTTCAAAGTTTGAAGGAAACACAAACCAATCTCAGAGCATGTGGGTCACATTTCAGCAGTAAGAGGGCGCTGAGGACGGGGTATGTTGATAGGAGCACAGCTCTCAAGATCTTCAAGCCTCCCATCTCTGCCTATTTTTCGGGCCTGCCCCAGCTTGTACACACAAAGGCACGCTCGATTGAGTATGCAATGTATACTCATGCGCCGACATGAAAGGCAAAGCATCTGCAGATACTTTGTTTTTCGTGTTTCGCAAATGTCAGGGACCCTGACTAAAGAATTCGACATGTTGGAGGCCAATTCTGTTTGCACAGCTCTCAGGTCTCAGGTTGTGGTACTGAGACTCTCTTGGCCTTCTATGGCCTACCTCTTCTCTGAAACTCTCCTCTTATCCAATGCGTTCGGAAATAGGTACCTCTTCTATCTACTTCTCTTATCATCTCTTATCCTGATTAGCTTTCGCAACAAGAAAAGAAACAACAAAGAACTGGTTCTTGGCACATCACAGCGACTGGTGGGCTGATCTTGTTACGACTCGTCAAGTCCGGCTGCGACTTCAAGACTTTTGCACATAAGGACGTTAGTTAAAATCACAAGCATAGGTGTACACCGGCGACTGGATATGCTGTGATTTGTCTTGTGGTCGACCCCCTGCGTGCAAATGAACGAGCAGGTCTTAAGGACAGCTTGCAACAACCTAAGATTTGTTTGCAAAAAGTCAATGGGAATGAGGAAGGCATGTTGCCCATCACAGTGGTGTACTGGCATATCTATAAATCATATATTGATGGGTGATGATAGGTGCATGGAGATATAGTAGTGAATCAAAAGATGTAAATCAAAACAAAATGTGGAATGATCAAATGATCGTCTCACTTTTTAAGAATCCTCCATTAAGTCTACTGTGCTGCAGGTGAAAGGAGTCAATGAGGTCTTGCTTGCCGCAAAGCACGTCACAGTTCCTTAGCTTGGGGAGACTGCAGATGGTTTGTATTTTGGCTGCGTGCGACGCTTCAATTCCGAGGTCACAAAAACACCAGCTTCAGACTGGTCAATCCTGCTGATTTCACTGGTGGTGAACACAGTGAACAGTTGCAACTCTTGTATGCAGCACACATGTAGGTCAAAGCCTTACTGTATTTATGTTATGTTCAGTGCACTTCTCACGCAGTCTGTGAACTTCTCAGACAATGTGCGCGGAACTCATTCGGCATTGCAGATTTAAGGAGTTTGACTTTGCATGTATTTCTAATCCCAAGCCATCAATCAGAGGAAGTAGGCTTTAGGTATAAGTGCCAAAGGATTGTCATTGTGGTAACGGATGGGCTTATTACTCTGGTGAGATTTAAATCCTCCATAAGAAGAACGCGCCAGCAAAGCTCTTTTGGGCCTTGACTTAAATTCACTTTCTCCCTGAGGGCTTTGGTTGTTGATTTTGCTTATGTCGGAAGATCCGCTCTGCATTTATTTGTTTTTTTCCTTTTTTTGCTACAGATCTCAATACATGTCCTTTGCTTTGCTGCATGTTGTGATGTGCTCGAACATTTGCGTTGGCAACGTGGTCATTTGTCAGTGGTGCCAGGCCCCACAGCACCATTTTTTCTGTATTTGACGGGTGCACTCTTGCGTGGCTCTGATTAACGGATCCCTCCTCTATATGCATTGATTAACTTGTGTTTCTCTATTCTCGGATCGCTCTCTCCATCGGGGTTTTTGCTTTCCAGGTGGGAACCTCACAGGTTACATTTCTTTCCAGCCGCGCGCCTTGTTCTTTTTGTTGGTATGCCTGCGTGGGGGTAAGAGAATGTCGTGCCTACGTGTGCTAAGAAAAAAATCAAACAGATTAATTTTGAAGACATCAGGAATTTTGCATCAAAAGCTAAATTTCTTGAGCTGGTTCTTCGCTTTCCCAACAGTGTTCTTAAACACCATATGCTTTGTGCCTCGCAAACAGTAAGAAATCTGATGTGTTTGTGCCAGGAGCCTTTTGCAGCCGAACTTGGAATTGGTGATCAGCCAATTCTATGCTGCTGGTTTGGAGGTCGCAGAGATGGCAGCTGTCGTGTGAGAGTCTTGAGAGCAGTCTACTGAGTCTACTCGTTGAAGGCACTCCGGGATGGAGTTGGAAACGCGCGAGTGCGCAACCGAGTTCCTCTGATAAGTTGATACTGCCTGCATACACACGCACTTACAGGCAAAATCAGGCAAATACACACGTACACCACAAATGCATGCATCCATGCATACATGCATTTCATTGGAATCTAATAGAATACACTCCGTACATTGCCAACAAAATTAGACTATATATACATTGCATCATGTTACACATCACGCTACATCACATTACATCACATACAGTGCATGAATGCAATGCATACATACATACTTATGTAAACATACGTATGTACATACACTCTTGCCTACATACCCGCATACATACATGGCTACATGCGTACATGCGTACATAAAGTATGTGATTTCGTGATTTTAGGGCAGGGGTGGTGAGTCATCATTGATTTGTTCAAGCCCCAACCCAACACTTGAATTTTGGCTTATGTTTATGTTGACCCGAAATAGCTAAATTTTTCCTCCCCCCACCCACCTTTGTTTTGAAGATGGATGTTGTTTCTTGAAACCAGCGATGCCTGAAATGAAGTGGGAACGCGGCACCAACGTGCCAACTTCAGGCCAGCGAAGCCTACGCAGAACTAGATCCCGACAGCGTTGAGGCCAAGTGGTATCAAAAACATTTTTTACTACATAGTTGCAAAGGTCTTTGCATCTGTTGGAGTCAGGCAAGTGGCAGACACGTGCTGGCTGGATGTTGTTCAGTTTGTGTTGCGTAGAAACAAACAGGTTTCCAATATCGTTTTTCTCCACGTTTGTCTCCACCTTGTTTTTTTGTGACCAAGTCATGGGCAAACGTGGCAGTTGCGAACACAAAACATGTTGCATACAGTCTCATACCTGCGCAAAAACATTGAAAGTTGCATTTTCAGTCCGACCAGTGAAGATATAGAACATCGGCCTGAGGGACGGATACATCACTTGCTGGAAGAACGAGCAGGGCCCCCCAGTAAAGCCTGCCGAAGGTACATGATGAGACTATTCATTTAGCATCAACGCTTCCTCTATGTCCCATGTAGACAAATTGAGGTGAGACCATTCGTGCAACAGGAGCGCATTGTCCGTTCAATTCGGATGTCGCAGCCAGTAAGCACATTTGATTTCTTTGTTTGAGGATGGTGGCGACGTCCAATTTGCGCGTTTTGACCAGACATCAGGGGTCCTATATTTGAGGATGATTGGTGAGAGTCTCAGGTTGTTGTCATTCTGCTTTTGATTGCTGCCCTTGTTCGATCAGGGAGAAGTGCCTGTTGCTCACACACACACAGAGGCACTCTCTTTGGAAAGTAACTAAACTACCTTGTGAACCAGTGAGCCACTTTGATTTGCATTCCGGTTTGACGCAGCTGCTGGATTACGACTCGAGGCGCTTGTTCGGGATGTCCTAAATCAAGCGTCACCCTCAACATGGGCATCAGAAACCTAATGGAACACTACATTCCGGAGGCAGGCTGCGACTGAAGTGAAATTACGTAGGTCATAAACAATTTCAGTGTCTTCAACTGTGGTATGAGGCATCCGCGGCAAATTGGACAAACTTTTGCGATTACTCCGTTTGTCTCAATTTTCGCTGATCTTGTCCGTTTCCGTTCAGTCTGAAGGTGAAAGATGTCATGCCCGCAGATGAGGAGGATTCCTACTTGAATTGGGAACTGGGATTGGCTTCTTTCAAATCAAACGGGCTTCATGTTTGAAAAAAATAATTGAACACTTCCAGGAATAGCGACACTTCAAGCTTCGTTGCGGTTTGGAGCGTAGTTGCAACTGAGTTTCACCGTTTGTTATTACCTGTGGCTATGCAAGCAAAAAGATCAAACATGTCGCAGCAGAGTCGTTCATTGGCAGCAACTTGGGGCTACAATTTCACCTAAGGTTGGCTCTTTGTGTTGCTCCTTGTCCTCAAGCTGTAAACTGTCCTTCTTTCTAAGTGCACACGTCTAGACAATCCAAATGCATGACTGGCATGACTGGTTAATGTTTACCCTCCCAGCAGACTCAGGTCGTGGGCAGGACGAAGTCGTGTACATATGAAGTGCGAGAGTCTAGACATACCCTGACAGCTGGTGAGTGGTGTCCATAAAAAGAAGAGAGAAGCCAGGCCTTTGACAAATGAGGGGATACATGTGGATAGGATGTGGATAGAATGTGGATGTCGTAGCAAATGTTGTGGAAGAGTGTCGTAGATGGCATCCAAGCCTTGACGAGAACGCTCCATGGACAGTCCTTGAGCTCTTGGCCGGTGATCAAGTTGAAATCAAGTTGTCAAACTATAAAGTAGAAACTACAATTGATAAAATAATTTCAAGCATCTAATCATCATTGGCACATATTTACGGTATTTCACATTGATATCATATTTGCAAAGATAAGTGGATAGATTACATGCACGCATACATCCATACGTGCATACAGATACATACAAGTATACAGACAGACAAATGCATGCAAATGCATACATCGGTGCATGAATGCGGATATGTATAGAGACACACGTTCGTACACAGGCAGGTGCGGTCCATATAAACAAATTATACATACACAGAACACACAAACACATTATACATACACAGAACACATAGGAGCACATACGGGCACATACAGGCACATACATACACATGCATACATTCAGACGTACCTCCATACATCCAGGCATGCAGTAGATGATTGCAACACTTTTTTGCTGTCAGCAACTGTTTGCTTGAATGAAGTGTGCTTGCGCAAATATAGGGGCTCCATTGAGCGGGCGAATCTGCAAAACACAAATTAGAGACATATTTATTTTAGCACGGCACAAGCAAGTGCTAGTGATCGACACACGCTGATTTGTTGTCTCTTGAGCTTTTGGCTGAAATCTAACCCTCAGTTCCAGGAGACCAAACAAATCAGGCATTTGCAAATTGGAACTGATTGTATTCACTCTGCAGACATCCCAAGAGTGGAAAGAGCATCTGAAACATTGGAAAGTACAGAAGCATGTGTAGTAAGCACACTTACATACACTTGCGCAAGCATTCCGGATCTGAAAATACCTGCAGCTGCTAGAAGGAAAGATGTCTGATCCGGTGCCACTGCTTGATGGTCATGAGGATGCAGCCCCTCAGAAGGCCAGGCAAGACCTAGGACGTGCTCAGGTTGGATGATGAAGATCTCCTTTTGTGATTTAATGGATGTAGAAGAAGAATCTCCCTTTTTGTTCCTTGCTCTCCTTTTCGATTCCTCCCAAAGTGTCTGAATTCTTCTGACTTCTCAGATCTCCGATGTATGTTGATGTGTTAGTTGATGTGTTATGACGTGTTGTCAGATTGAGGTGTCTCGGTGTGTCTCATCCAGCTGTGCGCTGGGTGCTGGGCTCGGCCTGGCGGTGGCGAAGAGCATGAACTTCACACACAAGGCCTAGAGAGACTTCTGAAAGGAGAGAACTTCACAAAGAAATGAAGAAATGAAAAAGAAATGAAAAAGAAATGAAAAAGAAATGAAAAAGAAATGAAAGAAAGGAGAGACTTCAGAGACTTCTGAAATCCGAAATCTGAACCAGTTGCAGTACATGTTGAGAGCACATTGTTGAAGCACTCTGCGAGCACTCATTGAAGCGGATTCTGCTGACAGCTGGCATACAATGCAGCCTTCATCTCGGGTGCAAGTGCAGGAGCGGACCGGAAGTGAAGAAGCCACGTAGATCTTTAGATCGTTCGACCAACACAGCACAGGTGCAAGTTCGACCAAAGGTAGCTTTGTCTACCTGCGTTCTCCATGCTTGAGCATTTGGTCGGGGGCCAGCACCACTTCAGCGTTTCTGCTGTAAGACCGGATCCTTCACCTTGTGGCCCCCCTTCCTCCAAGTTGTTGCAAGAGGGCCCCCTCTGCAAGCGTATTTCAAGAAGTCTGAGAAGAATATCCCATCAAAGGAAGTCTGAAAGTCAAGTGTCCAACATATCGAAGTTTGATGCAGTTTGCATCAAAGTTTGCTTGCTGTACCGGCCCTGCGGCCCCACCCCCCATGATTGGGCGGTGCCCAGATGTGTGCAGCTGGTGGCCCGGACACCTGGCCAGTGTTCAGCTGTGGCTTGTGCTGCAGACCGGTGAAAAATCGAGGCGTCCTCCTTGCGGCTTAGCTGCGGCCGCCGAATAGGTAAGGTTTAAAATGAAACATCAAAATGAAAAAATAAGTTAGTAAGGCTTTAGTAAGGTAAAGTAAGGTTTAGTAAGGTTTAAGAATAGATAAGTAAGAGTTAAATGAAGAAGTAAAGGCTGCTGTGGCGCAAAGCACGTTTGCAAGTCAAATCTCCAAAGAGTGCACACTGATATGGCAAGAAGCACATTGAGGGATCCGCGAGGTGACGTGTGAGGTTCCAGTAGCGACAGGTAGGGGTCAACAGAGGCCGATAGAGATACTGTAGGTAGACAAAGACAGTGTCCTTCTTCTACAGGTTTCTTATTTTCCAAACTTCCACCACTGACTTGTGCAGGACAGCTGGAGGTCTCTGCACAAAAGCAGATCCACACAAATGTTGCAGCATTGTTTGACAGAAGTGTCTTTCCTATCTTCAAACGTTTGTGTTAAAAGCATGCGTGCATGGCCTTATGTCAGAGAGAGAATGACACCTTAGAGCGTATTCGCAACCAACAGCCACTGGCAGTGACAATAATATGATACATCCAGAAGCTCTTGAAACAGTCCTCCTAAGATAGCTCTTGGATTTTCTACAAGCGTTTGCAGATGTTTTGCAAACCATTGCAAACCTCTTGGCAAGGGATCTTGTGCAACTTTCACCATAGAGCTGTCACTGAACAACGTCAAGAGGGGGCACTGAGATGCCGAGAAATAGATGACATCGACACAGCACTGAGAATGCCCAGAGCGAGCTGAAAGAATGGACTCGAAGGGACTCGAAGGGACGCCAGGAAGATGGCCAGAAGAGATGACAAGAAAGGCTCTGTCACGAGACGTTGAAGAGACGGATTCGGGGAGACAATCTGTAGGCATTGGCCCTTCGTCTATAGTCATTATAGTCACTATAGTCATTCATCTGTCGGAAACTTGCGCCCCCGGCTTGCCCAGGTACTACTTGACAATCCTGTCTATCCATATGGTCAAATATTTGTGGTTTCATATTCAACCTGTCAGCCAGTGGGGTCCCTTTTTGACGCCCGTGCATTTGTCAAACTGGTCATGGGCTGTTTGGTAGGAGCTGCGCTGAGTGCTGGAGCGGCGACCAGTGTGTGCAAGGATCTATGCGTTTTGATTTTTGTGGAGCAATCCAGTCCCGAATTCTGCCAGCATGTTGGCCCACAGGAAACTGCTAGAACCGCTGGAATCCAAGTTCTCGCTGCTTTCCTGTGCGAGTGTTTCCAGCAGGCCGTGCAGCAATTGAAATGAACAAAATTTGCAGAAGGAACGTCCAAGACCCCGGGAGCTTTTGCAACCCTGTTTTGCAAGAGCCTCGTTCCATGGCCGAGAATGACATACCCGAATGCCCCACAGCGCCTCGTAGAGTGACCAGCAGATCCACAATTGCCTTTCGATTTGCCAAACAAATTTTGCACTTTGCATTTTCTTCCAATATTTTTTTTGGGGTTGTCGCTGTCGCAGAGTGGCATCTTGAGGGCATCAGTGGGTCTGGGGTTTGTCAAATTGTTTTGGCACTTCCCGCACCAGGTGGTGCACAACAAATTTTGCAACCTGCTTTTTCGTGCCTTGGAATTTCAGAGCGATGCAAATTACCTTGTGGATCCTTGTGGTGTTTGCATTTGGGGCGGTCAGGGGCATGTTTGCGGTGTTGCTACGAGCGTTTGTGTGCAGTCTCATACGCGGTTTTCTAAACACTTGGGCGACATTATGAGTTGTCATTTGTCCGGGAACACGTTCCCCCCAAGAGATGGCCAATTGGATTTTTGACAATGGCATACAAAAGCCAGGGCAGCCATCTCCTGGCCAGTTCTAGGCTTTCCAAGTCCTCAATCCTCTGACAAAACTTTTTACGCGTTGGGATTTTCAATTTGGCTGTGACTATCGTCATTCAATCCAGAGCACCACAAAAATGGCAGCTTCCAATCCGTCTTTCTGCTTTCTCTCCTTTCTCCCCTTTCTCTCCTTTCTCTCCTTTCTCTCCTTTTTCTCCTTTCTCTCCTTTCTCTCCTTTCTATTGCCACAGTTTCCTATTCTCTATTCCTTTCTTTATGACGTATCTCTTTCTTTCTCTCCTTTGTATTGCCTCCTTTCTTTCTCTCCTTTCTCTCATGGACGCTGACGTTTTTTGATGCCCCAAGGCTGTGGCTGCACTTGGGAATGGGACGGTGGCTGGAACAAATGTGCGCGGACCTGGATTCCTTGGCCGCCGTGTTTCATGTGGCATGTTAGAGATCGACTTTGTTTCTAGGCAAGGTGCGAACAGAACCTGTTTCCGCAATCATTTTGCAATGGATTCGTTGCAATGGATTCGTTGAAACTTTAATTTGGGTACTAACTTCAATTGTGTTCAGACAAACCGGATGATGTTTCGACAGCTTGGTTGGTGTGCGCCAAAATTATTTGCTGGTCAGGTAACGTCCACAACACGTTGGGACCAAAATGCCCCTGGTGTGTCTGGACCTTGGTTTCAGATTGCTGGGACTTGTCTTGCCAATCTCACGCGATGCTCGGGTTTGAAATTCGGGTATGGTCATGGTTTGTAATTTTGGCGACACACACAAACTTTTTCAAAGTCTGGATTTATAGATCCATTGCACAAGCAAACTGAGGATCATCAGGCTGTAGCGAAAGCCAACACAGCTGAAAACAACAACCGTAGCCTCACTGATATGTTTTTGTCTTCTAGACATCTCACAGCAGGGATATTATCCACGCAACAACCTGCATACTTGGTGAACCCAAGGCCCCATGATTGATTGGGAGTTTGAGTTGTTTGTGCAACTACTCGGGACAATTTTTTTTCGGGAATGCAAAGCTTCTTCGTTGATTTCTTGCACTTACTTTGTCAATTCTGGTCGGTTTTTCCACAAAACTCTTCTTCTCCATTTGCCACTTCCGTTTGCTGTACATGTTCTTGGTTTGCACATGCCCAAGTTTTGGACTTTGGGCAGGTGGCTAGGTTATCCATTTCATGGACCACCGATTGCCTCCCACTGGTTGTGATGTTGCTGGTCTTCAGCGAGGTGCACTTTGGCAAGTGTGTGCATGCAGTACATGGTGTGATCAAAGGATTTACACCTCTTATCAGAGCGTGATGTGGGAACTACTGTAAATCCCAGATCAGGGTCACGAGTGTTTGTCTGAAGTTGGTTATCCTTGACGAGTGACGGCTGTTTTGCACCTTGTAAGGCTAGACTAAACGTTTGAAGTATTGAGTTAAAAATCGTTGAAACAACCTGTTGTCCATCAGGCAAAAGCACGGAAATGGCAGTTCTGGCTGCAATGCCTTTTGCCAGTCCCCAGTTTTCTTCTCCTGGGCAACTTGCAAAGTTTGGGCACGACAGGACGACAACCTCAACTTATCATTGGTGCTTCTTCAACCGCTTTACTGATGTGGTGTCGCCGTATGTCCCAGTGTTACTAAGGCACACTGGTTGCATTTTGCTTCAAAGTGGCCTCCAGCTACCCGTACTTCCTCACTGGGCCGGTTCATGGCAAAGAACCATGAGGGCCGCTTCACGATGCACAGAAATGTGTTTTGCAGCAAGAGCTTGATGCCCAGCGCTCTACCATAGTTCAAATCAGCCGTTCAGAGACATCACTTGACATCACCGATTGAGGACAAGCACGAACTGAAGAATTTGTGGAAGGAACATCTGATGCGGAAACCAATAGGTAGAAAATGCCAGATATTGCTGGACTTTTTGTCACCTATCCACCGCTGCCTTTGGTACAGGGGACAAAGCGGGATGAAAGATATGAAAGAAATATTCTAAGAAGTATTCTAAGAAGTACGAATTATTCTAAGAAGTATTTTTCGCATTTCTTTCTCAGGGTCCTTGTATTCTTGAAATGCGCGGTTGAAGTGCAAGGAGCCAGCTTTGCTGCTTGATTCAGAGTGGTTGTTATCGTGGTGCATGCTGGTTGGTTGATAAGTACGCTTATATATGCTTATTGTTTCACAGTTTGTCCGTGTCACTCTAGATCCTGCCAAATTAGAGGATTTCAAACTCAAGAGGACTGTTTTGATGGGTCCAAAGGTGAAGCTATCGTATGAGAGATTCCAGACACATGATTCTTTGGAGTTGAACCGCTTCAGGAGTTGCCGCTCCCTGGAGACAAATAAACAGACCACGACAGGGACATCATTTGTACATCAGAGGCTTCGAATCGTCAATAATGGGCGTGGCATAATTTTTGACCATCATGAGATCGTTATAGAGCGATGCCTATGATAATCTACATCATTGATCATTATCTATTGTTACTTAATTGTTAACCATTCATCACTATCAGTACTCACGAAAGCTAGCTGCCATAACAGCTGCTACTAGCCCACAAGTTTGCAGCAGCAGAAAGCACCAAAAAACCCAACAGCGAACATCACCAAAAACGGTACCAGAAAACACTACCACCCACCAGACCAGGACCAAAACACTACCCACCACTGTCAGAACACCAGCACCAAAATGCCGCATCTCCCACACAAGACTGGGCTTGTGTGGAGAAAGTGCGAGGCCTGCTCCACAAAATGCATACGCCTACAATATGAAACACCTCCGAGCACACCAAGTTTTTCCGAGGCCGCTGCCATGGCACACGTGCCACACAAACATTTGACGCACAAAATACGATGACAATGCCTGCCGTACGAAAGTCCGGTGCAGCCGAAGAACGGCGCACCAACGCGTTTCCCAGGTCAAAACCTACCAGGCGTGCGCAGAAGGAACCACAGCTGCCACACAGAATGGCAGTGGTGTGCACTGAATCCGGCAACTGCGCCAGGAAAGACCAACGGCGGCACAATCCACACTTGCCACACAAAACGCAACTAGAAATGGATGACGTGGACTGATTGATGATTTACTTGATGAGAGTGACAATAACAATGACAGTGACAACGATGATGATGATGATGATGATGATGATGATGATGATGATGATGATGATGATGATGACAATGATGATGATGATGATGATGATGATGATGATGATGATGATGATGATGATGATGATGATGATGATGATGATGATGATGATGATGAACAACGACTACGACGACTACAACAACACCTACTAGGACGACTACAAGGACTACTACCGCGACTACTACTACGACCACAACGACTACGACGACTACGACGACGAGGAGGACGAAGACGACGAAGACGACGAAGACGACGAAGACGACGAAGAGGACGAGGAGGACGAGGAGGACGAGGACGACGACGACGACGAGGACGAGGACGAGGACGAGGACGAGGACGAGGACGAGGACGAGGACGAGGACGAGGACGAGGACGAGGACGAGGACGAGGAC
>VSDK01013728.1:196318-207697 GCA_009767595.1 Symbiodinium kawagutii
GAGGATGACGACGACGATGATGATGACGACGACGATGATGATGACGACGACGATGACAATGACGACGACGATGACAATGACGATTGCGAAGATGAAGAGGATGATGGTGATGATGATGATGATGATGATGATGAGGAGGAGGAGGAGCAGGAGGAGGGGGGAGGACGGAGGAGGAAGGGGATGACGATGACGAGGAGGAATGGGACTATACACACCATAAAAACAAGAGCACTAGATTGGGGAACAAACATTTGGACCAACAAGTTTTTACACAAGCAAACTTACCTGCCAACCTGCTGAGAACTCCTTCGACTGCAAGAAAAATGATACTTCCAGCGTCCTGGTAGCTTCCGTTTCCTTCCCTCGGCCTCAAGTGCATGGCTGGGTAAGAAGGGAACAACATGGCTTGGCCGCAGGATCCTTTTGATACTCAAGGAATGTCAAGGATGTATTCTGAAAACAATTTTGCAAGTCGGTTTTCTCATGCACTTGTAGGATGTTTTCATTACTTCTGGTTTGGACTGATGGGACACAAGTTTAGGTGCAGGATGATATTAGCACATGTGTTTTTTTTTAAAATGTGCCTACTATCAACCCAAAGTCATGGAGTTCCGTACCCTTATTGGGTCCTGTCGCGCTGTTTCTGAGCCCTCGTTTCATAAATCGTTTTGAAAGTCGCCAGCATGGTGATTGCTGCCATGAGCGCGCTTGCGATGGAAAGCATGGGCCACATTGTGGGCGAAGGTCCTCTGATCAATGCAGAGAAGGCCTGCCTTGGGTACAATAACTTAGAAGGCTTGAAAATTCGTCAATTTCATTTGGATCAACGCGTTTCTGATTTGGTCGTGCAGTATGTTTGGTGTGCCAACCCCGGAGTATTATCAGCAGTCGACTGCCAGTCTAGTGAGCCTAGCACCTTCGAATTTGTGGAGCTGTCTAGTTTCTACTTGGCTGTGTAAGACTTTACAGTGTTGTCGAGAAGCTTTCCTGTGAAGTCCAAGACTCTTAAACACTTTGCCGCGGAAGGAGAGTGTTGTTTGAACTCAAGGTGCATAAGCACAAGTTTTTGATGAAACCACACTTGTGTAAAGAATTTAATCATGGGTGCAAAGCATTACAAAGGTAGCCTCTTGCACGCTTGCCTGCAGCTTCTACTTCATCTTTTTTATCTAAACTCTAGACTCTAGACCGCAACTTTGAAAGTTGGAACAACATCCCCTAGCTACATGTCTACAGTACTAGGTTCAGCAGACTCCACACCCAGAGGGTGATGTCATGTCATGTCATGTCCTGACCTTTCCTGTCGTGTTGCATTGCATTGAGTCGTGTCGTGTCGTGTGGTGTCGTGTCATGTGTGGAAGCGGTGCCATGGTCGACGGGGGGCATGCTTTGCACCAGAGGTATGGCTAAGTCGGCTATCTCGGGGCTTTCATATTCTTCCTCTTATCATGTTTGGTATGAAAAGGGGCGAGGTTCTCTCAGTTGTGAATAGTACATGCCTTTCCTGTTGACCTTCCACTTCTTGAATAGATTTGGGGGTTGCACCGTCGGAGCGGGATGGGTCAAGCATTTCTGGAGATGGCCTTGCCTCCGTTGAGTGCTTTTCCTTCCGTAATTTCTCCTTGCTATGGTGGGAGAGCTGGGTTGGCCTCAGACAATTTTGTCAGTTGTGTTCTTGTTTCCAATACATGCCCTGTGATGTTTTGTACCTTCTTCTACTTGCTCGCGTGGGAGAGAACTTCATGTTAATGAGATTCTTTCCCATAGTTTTTCTTTGCATTTGCAGAACAGATTCGGTACCGAAGAGTAGTGTGAAGCGAAACAGGCATATCAGACACATTTTTGGTTGCAGAGCCTTAAAACTTTGAGATGTAAAACCTTTTGCTGTGAAAATATATATGTTGTTTACGCATCCAACTGTACTAAGGCATTGTTGCGCGAAGGCAGTATTAAATCGTGTCAAAGCATGCAAAAGCTTTGTTGCAAGAGCATGGAAATTGAATCAGTGCGGTGTAATTAAGGCACATACAGTAAAACACTCGCAAGCAATCAATGCAGTTCGGGCAGGAACATGGTGAACCACAGTTGGGGGAAGAGGAAGGGGAACAGGAAAGAAAGAAAGAAAGAAAGAAAGAAAGAAAGAAAGAAAGAAAGACAGAAAGAAAGAAAGAAGGAAAGGAAGGAAGGAAGGAAGAAAGAAAGAAAGAACGAAGGAAAGAAAGAAAGAAAGACAGAAAGAAAGAAAGAAGGAAAGGAAGGAAGGAAGGAAGAAAGAAAGAAAGAAAGGAAGGAAGGAAGGAAGGAAGGAAAGAAAGAAAGAAAGAACGAAGGAAAGAAAGAAAGTAAGAAGGAAAGAAAGAAAGTAAGTAAAAGATCGAGAGAGAGAGAGAGAAACGAGAGGAGACAAAGAGAAGATGAGAAGTGGAGAGGAAGAGAAGAACACTAACACTAAGACAGCAAATGAAGGAGCAGGACAAAGACAAGGAAGAGGACAAGGAGGATGAACAGGATGACGAGGACCAAGAGGACGAAGAGGACGAAGAGGACGAAGAGGAAGAAGAGGAAGAAGAGGAAGAAGAGGACGAAGAGGACGAAGAGGATGAACAGGACAAAAAACGAAGAAAGTAAGCATGGAGAAACTACCAGTAGAAAGAAGAAACGATAGCAGAAGATGAGATTAAGGGAGCTGGGAGAGAGAACCTGCTACTGCAACAGTTGAAATCGACACGAGGCAACAGATAACAAACTGCTAGCAGTAGACATGGCGGCCGGACGGCCATGCAAGACACCAGCTCGATAGTCTTGAATGCAGGTTGACAGTATCATTGAATGTCGAGCTCAAGCATGAATGTTTGATGGTGGTTGCGTTTGATACTGTTTGCATATTGCTTCCGCAAGATAAGCTTTTTTGAATTTGGTTGTGGACTAGTCCTCGATTGAAAAGTTATTCACAATCTGGTATGCGCCGGGCCATGCGCCCTCATCGGGAAGGAATTTGACCGCTTTATGAAGAGCTATGAATTTGCAATCGAAGCTCAGAAGCTCAAGCGTGGCTTGATGGGCACAAGGAAGGCAGGGAATTCTGGTTTCAAGCAGGTTTCCATGAACCTGGGTGCACTCTAGCAGCACTTCGTGAACTCGCTTGAGGTTATATTCAGAATTTCTGTTCTTTGCAACAAAAAACAGAAACAACATATATAATTATAATTATAATACTATAATTGATACTATAAAATTGTGTTTGTCGAGTTATGTTTGCAGATTTCGTTCTAAAGTCTTTGCGCTCCGAGGTGAAGACATCAAAAGTCTCATGGAATTGGTCGTTGATCGAATGGAATTTGGGCCCAACGAGTGCGAGTTGGTGCATTGTGTTGTGCATTTTGTTGTTTTTGCAGTCAAAGAGATACAAACACGAGGACAAAACAGGGCAAACTTGCCTGGTCAGTCCTTTTGCATTTGCTAACCTGAGGACATGTATCATTTGATTGGAGCGCTTCTGTTGGAATTTTGTGTGGGTTTCTATGGAGAGTTCAAGATGCTGGAAGAGGACTAGCACAGTTGGTGTCCAAGTGAAAATGCTGCAGATGGATTCATTTGAAACGTTCATATATTACATTCTTATATACATTTCAGTCATATGGATACATTCTTCTACACTTTCAGAATGCATTCAGATATCCTGTATCAGCATAGGACTACGTCAATGAACCCAAACTCATCATGGAGATCTTCCTCTTGAGAAGTTCAGCTGCAGATCACACTGACAGAACGTTCTGTTGGTGCTGAAAAAAACTTCAGCTGACATGTTCCTTTTGTGAAGTTCGGCACCTTCTTCATCAATGCCCGTAATTTCTTCTTTATCTGCCAGTACAAAGCATGCCATCATTGAGGCAACATCGCTGCAGTGGGCTACTTGCTCTTTGCCATTTGGCTCTCTTTACATGCATCTGTGGCAGCTCATGCAATTGGAGTCGAGTTCTTGCTGGACTGACCCTGAGCCTTTAGGTTTGAGCAGCTCAAAACAGGATTTGGCATCATTTTTCCCAGCAGAAATTGTTGGCATTCAGTTTGATGGTGCTCGCAACAGCTACCCACTCCAGTGCAGTCGTTCCAACAAGACTTTCGACACGGCTCTGATGGCTACGGAGGTTCCTAAAAATGTCAGAGGTGCTGCCACAGGGTTTCCAAAAACTTCCAAGCGGTTTGTCGCTGGATGTGTAGGCGTATGCAGATGGCAAAGGCCTCACTGATTTTGGACGTTTGCAAAGTTTGCAAAGGTATCCGCTCTTTAAGAAAACGCCTCCAAGTTCTACTGTTGGCAAATATGCAGTTTGAACAGCTTGATGCTGGCAACTCAGACTGTTTGATATTCTGGGAGGATTCTTCAGAGGGTGCGGAAGGCTCCGGTGGGATTCTGGGTAGGTTCTGCAGTGCTGGAAGATTCGCAAGGTTCCCTGACCATTCAGCGCCGTGATTGCTGCTCTTTCCACCACCCTTTGCATTGAACAAGTGAGCCTTATTGTAATATAGGGTTGTACTATCTTAATACTGTGTCAATGCTATGTTAAGAATGTCTGAATTAGCATGTCATAATTTTGCACTATGTCAATTCTGATTATATGTTAATGCTGGCTGGTCTAAAGTGGTACCCATGATAGGATAGGGACAACACAAGGGTGTGCGACACAGGTCAACTGGCACTACAGGAAACATAGGAAACTGGGGCTGAAACTTGCCCCAGACACCTGCAAAACACAGCCATTCAAACTGGCATAGCCAAAGTTTCATAGTGGTGATCCTTCAATCTTTCATAGTTTCTTGTCATTCATCGAGCCATCAAACAATACAGAAGGTTAGTTTTGCGACGAACTAGATGGAGGATTCCCTCTGACTGAGTTCTTTTCCTTACTTTAGAAGTTTCTCGTACTCAATTTGTACTCCTTTCTGTCACTTTCTGTTCCTTAGGTTGTGAGGGTTGCAACTTCATCTCCAACAGCAAGGTATTCCATGGGACGGCAGGAACTGGTGGGAGTTCTACAGAGACGAACAGTTCCCACAGACTTCAATGAAGCCGCAGTATGCGCCTAAAGGTCTTTACAAAGCAAGCCCAAGAAAAAAGTAGGAACAGTGTCAGGCCAGATAAACCCAGCGCACTTACACTTTGCGGGAACAAGGGGGTTACTCGAGGAACAGTAACAAAGTATCAGCAAAGAAAAAACAGAAAATGTACTGCAACTACACTGAGTTATGCTGAGTTACACTGGAACCCAAAAAGCAGTTGCTGGTCTGCCCTTGCATGGCTCTCAGCTGTTCTCGAGCGTCAAGGTCCTGACACTTCTCCCTCCGAGTACCAAAAAGAGGTCCTAAACAACAGAAATGTGAACAAGGAGTCTTAGGGAGTGGGACAAAAAGGTTCAAAAAGAGGGAACAAGCGGGATGTAAAGAGTGTAGTCAGTACCCCAGAGACCAGATTATTGAACAGGGTTTTCATCAGTGTCGCACAAGGATGTTTGCCTATTGCGCGTTCTTTTTTTCTTCCTCCTTGCATATATCTACTGAATGGATTTGAATGGTTTTTGTTGTTGGGACATTGTGCGACAGAAACAGCAACATGCCGAAGGAACAAACCAATAAATGCACGCTAGCATTTGGCACCCTTCCAAATTGTGTTGATGCCAGGAGATGCCGTACGGTATGAGTCGAGTAAACAACTTGGAAAATCAAAAGAATGCACAAGAAAATCAAAATATATAATAATTTCCCTGCCGTTTTCAACTTTTTTTGATGTGTGAGGCAAAGACATGAAAAGTGAAGCAAGGATAAGCGCGCGGGTATAGATATGTCCTAAGATATGTCAACACAAATATATATATATATACATATTATAATATAGATATAAATAAATATAAATAAATATATATATATATACGTATTATGATATATATATATATATTTAAATGAATAAATAAATAAATAAATAAATAAATATATATATATATATAAATAAATAAATAAATAAATAAATATATATATATATACATATTTTTAAAGACGCTGGAGAGTCACTTCCACAGCCAGGACCACAACCGTTTGACAGTCCCTACACCGGACAATCTGCGAGAGATGCGGCAAGCCACGTCTATGTTTCGTTCCACCTACCGGACCCTGGGACGCACAAGTTGCAACTTCCAAACTTGGCACAAGCAGAAGTCCCAAAGCGGTGACCAAGCAGTGGCAAAGCAGTGGCGTTTGAAAAAGTTTGCAGCTTGCAACTGACTCTGTCACTGACAGGTTGTTCATGAACCTTCAGCGGAAGTTTGGCCAAGGTGAATCCGTGGACGTGCAGACGATGTCAATCGCCATGAATACGACTTAGTGAAGGTTTCTGTTATTGAGAATAGACTTTTTGCATCAACAGAAATCACGAACAAGATGTGCACTAGAACAAAGTCGGAGGTCGGATGGATGAATAAAGTTAGCAAAATAGAGATACTGTCGGTTCCAGCCCTCAATGTAGCAGTTAGTGCCAAGAGACAAGTATGGGTTGCCCCCCCTGGCAAGGACAGTTCTGCAGATGCAAGGTATGAAGTATATCATGTCGCCATTTGTCCTCCTTCTTTCTGCCCTTTTTTTCGTTGTAAAGAATTGGGGACGCATGTTACAAGTAGGGACTTCAGGTCGCCAATGCTGAAATCTGACTTGGATGCAGCTAACACCAGATGACTTGATTCATACCGTATGGACGGATATGAATTAAGGAGGTAAACGAAGGACATGAATGAAGGATATGAATGTAGGATATGAATGAAGGATACGAATGGTTCGGCATTTTTTGTTTCGAAATCATTCAGAGGAACTCATTTTTTCGGTGGATTGCGAGAGTGTTCTCAGTTTTTTTTCGTTTCACTTTTGGGAGGTTCGGAAGCAGCTTCTGCAGCTTCTGCAGCTTCTACAGCTTCGCCTTTTGGAAATCTTCCAAGTGTTCCGGAATCAAAGGATCTCAAAGATCCTCCTGAGTTATCCCTTGAGGCAGGGACCAGGGACAGGCTTTGCATGTGGCACATGACCTGACAATGCCCCAGGCACTCGCCACTCCGGGAGAGTCAGTGGTGATGCCACGCCTCAACAACGACTTGCGCAAGATGGTCACTCAGCGACTGAACATGTTCATGTATGTATGTTTTGTCAAATTGTTTGGTGGTTGCTAAGAGAATGTCCCAAACAACAAAGACCAGCGGCTGGCTCAAGTGGAAATCCTCGGAAAAAGATGATGTTTTGGAATTTGTGTGTCCAACAAAAAAAAGGAATTTTTAGGCGTTCTGTCCAAGAGTGTCCTGTGGAATCACACGGCCGCCTCCCACGGCTCTATCTCCCATTGTTTTCCCTCGCCGTGGCATAGGCATCTTTCAACCCAGAACCGAAGTGAAGTCGCTCTGAAATTGTGGAGTGTCATTCTTGCATGACCCTTTGAACATCTTCGAACATGCAAGAGAGAGAGAGAGAGAATGGAGCTGAGGAACACCGTGCCAAGTTTGCACGGCACCATCGAGCTTGGCTTCGTTTTGATGCTTACTCACGTGTTGCTAGATTAAGAGGACGACACCGCAAGCCAATGCATTCTCCCAAGAAACTATCTCGAGAGAATCAAAGAAACTTCTCGATCTTTGACAAATCTGTTTGCATTTGTGTTGCCATCGGGAAATGCCTCTCACCTCCGAGTCAGGTTTCGATGGCTCTGGGTATCAACCAGATGCTTCAATCCATGTCTTATTTTATTGCCGGTCCCGTGCAGAAGCACAGGCAGCGGTCAAAAGAGAGCGAAGTCAGAAGATGTGAAGTGAAAATCATGAAATTTGCATCTCATTCGCCATGAAGAGTCATAAACTCTAAACAGAAAATTGCTTGGACCGATGAGACAGCTGAGATTGTACACAAGATACTTCAAGACATAGACATGACATGTGTTCAAGGTCAGTCAGGACCTTGATCCCGGGCCACAACACTTCTTGACTTTTACCATTCAAACAGTCTTGGGCCGCAGCATGCCTTGTATGAGCATGCCTTCTAGGTGGACAGGTAGTCTCGCGAGAGAACCCATGACTCACCACATAGTGCATTTAAGATCATTTAAGTTCACTTTGGACATTTCTACACTCGCATTTGCTTTGACACTTTGGGTTGCGAGGCCCAGCTTTGCTTTGATCACTGTGATCGGTGTGCAGGCGCCAAGCTTCCAGCCCTTGAAAGCATAGCTTCAAGTAGTTTAAGAAGGCATAGTTTCAAGTAGCATTTTAAGAAGTTGCGTTTTCAAATTCTGCAGTGCGTTTTTTGGGAGCGGAGTACTCCTCGAACTCCTGACTTACTACAGCATGCCTTGTTCTTGCAAAAGCAGAGCATTTGATGCTGTTTGGGACGGTTTCAGGTTTCAAGCAGACCTTCTGTAGTCATTGCTTTCCTGCAGATTGCTGTTGCTCTTCATGGAAAAGCCTTTGTCGTAGATTTGCTTTCGGTCTGAGAGCTGGATTTGACTGGTCATTCTCGGAGTCTATTTTTTGCCTGGATTAGGATTGTGTCCGGCAGCACTATGTTTTTTCTTTTCCTCCCTTGCCATCAAGATGTTGATCTGGATGAAACAGAAGAGTTCACAACTCAAAGCCATTGCATATCGGGATGTCAGTGCGGTGTCAGGCTATCGCTTTCTTTCTCGTCAAGCTAGATTGGAGGTCAATGGACACTGAAGAATCTGATGATGAGGAGCGAAGCAGAAAGGCCAAAGATGTTAGCAGCTACATGGTGGATTTATGTGGATGCGACAAGGCTTTCGGCTGGGTTTGGAAAGATCTCCGCCCATCATGGGCGTCCGAATGCCCATAGACTAATCCCTATCAAATCCTACAAGTGGTACCTGGTAAGCCGGGGACGGAAGTCTCAAGGGGTAGGGTACACTATAATTCAAAGACAACAGGTGCCTACAGATGTCACAAGCAACAAGTGATTATTGGTGGCTTCTGGTTTGCAGTGCCTCTTTTTCAGCCCAGTGACTCCCACATGCAAGTTGGTGTTTTTTGTTTGGTGTTTTTTGGTTTGGCATTGTTTTTTTGTGTAGGCAAGATCCATTGCGCGGAGCATCCATCACTGAAACTTCCCCGCCTCGATGCAATAGCAGCCCACAGTAGACACAAGCCTGGACGAATCCAAATTGCAAAACCAGAATTCCAGTGCCGAGGTGGGACAAGTGCGATGTTGAAGCGTTTTTAGAAGCAAAATGATATAGGAGACACAAGCCAGCCAAAACGCGAGAAAATAAGCCTGGAGCAGCAGTCCCCTCCGTGGAGGGACCATGCAAAACACAATGGAATGCAAGACTGCATGCTGCAATGAAGAAGAGCTGCTTGAATGCAGCAGAGTACAAAAGTCACACGAGACAAGCCCCGCGGCAAGCCCCTTGCCTCGCCCGATCGAGCTGAAGCCACTGTTTCGCAGGGCTGACTTTCGGCGTCCTGGCACCTCATTTTTTGTTGAAAACACAGCATTGTGCGAGGCGGCTGTCTGCAGGACCCAAAACGCATTTGGTGCTTTCGACTTTCTCCAAAATTGGAAGTTGACGTCTTCAAAACGAAACTTTTCCATGAGACTTTCTGCAAGACTAGAAGTTGCAAAGTTCCAGAACATTTGTTTTTGGCATTTTTTTTGGCAACAGTCACCCGAGACAAGCCCTTGGGCTTGAACCTCCTTTGCTTTGACTTCCTTTGCTTGAACTTCCTTTGCTTTAACTTCCTGTGCTTTTTAGCTTCTCGCGCTTTCACTTCGTTTGTTTGAACTTCCTTTGCTTTCACTTCCTTTCCTTGAACGATCTTTGCTTTAATTTAAGTATCTTGTCTCTCAATATTTTGTTTCAACTGTGAACGTCCGTAACATGGAACTCTGTCATCCGACCTTCCTTTGATCAACCAAACATCCCAAAGCATCGTTGTACCTATCAATGATTGGCGGTTGAGATTTCTGCATGTGAATTATTGTATGGCATCTCAAAAATGCAAGTTCTTTCCGTTTAGAAAGTTAACTTCCATCATTAATTAATTAATACTGATGCCTCTCGTTGGCAGGTTACCAGTGCCAAGTCATTGCAGCACGGCACTGAATGTTCCCCCATATCCCGGAGTCTCTGTGCGGTGTGAAAAGCTTTGTCTGCGTCAAGATGTTGCTGCACGCGCTGCTTAAAGAAACATTAAAATGTTTTCAACTTTGTTGCTTAAGAATGTTGAAAACAATCTATTTAGAATGTTGTACAAAATTGCAATATTTTTTGTGTGATTACACCAGCATAGACCCCAGATAGCGGGCGCATTGCGCACAGAAAATTCCAGGGTGTGTACCATAAACCTGTGTTTTGAATTGCAGACAAAGCGGACGCAAAGGGAAACAAGCCAAGGCAAGCATGAAGGGAGACAAAGGCCAACAGGTCAAACATGACGGGAAGCATGAGCAGCAGCAGAGCAGCAGCAGAGCAGCGGCAAACAAAGCGCCGATCCAGAGCCACAAAGAACACAAAGGAAAGACAAAGGAGAGACAGAGGGGAGACAAAAGGGAGACAAAGGGGAGACAAGCATGAGCAGCGGCAGAGAAGCGGCAAACAAAGCGCCCGATCCAGAGCCACAAAGGAGACAAAGGGGAGACAAAGGCAAAACAAAGGGAGACAAGCATGAGCAGCAGCAGAGCAGCGGCAAACAAAGCGCCGATCCAAAGCCGACAAAGGGGAGACAAAGGAAACACAAGGGGAGACAGAGGGAGACAAGCATGAGCAGCGGCAGAGCAGCGGCAAACAAAGCGCCGATCCAAAGCCGACAAAGGGGAGACAAAGGAAACACAAGGGGAGACAGAGGGAGACAAGCATGAGCAGCGGCAGAGCAGCGGCAAACAAAGCGCCGATCCAAAGCCGACAAAGGGGAGACAAAGGAAACACAAGGGGAGACAGAGGGAGACAAGCATGAGCAGCGGCAGAGCAGCGGCAAACAAAGCGCCGATCCAAGGCCCTACCATAGAGAAGTAAGAATTCCTTATAGCTTCTCAGCTTACACCAGCTGTGTTAGGAAACGACACTTGCGCCACACTCTTTTCACTTTGTATTTTTTGTTCCAAAGTTTTTGCCCAGATAGCTGAGAAGCTATAAGGAGTTCTTACTTCTCAATGGTAGGGCCTTGGATCGGCGTTTTTGTTTGCCGCTGCTCTGCCGCTGCTCATGCTTGTCTCCCTTTGTCTCCCCCTTGTCTCCCTTTGTCTCCCCCTTGTCTCCCCTTTGTCTCCCTTGTGGCTCTGGATCGGCGCTTTGTTTGCCGCTGCTCTGCCGCTGCTCATGCTTGTTCTCCCTTTTTTTTTCTT
>VSDK01013728.1:207845-230285 GCA_009767595.1 Symbiodinium kawagutii
TTGTCTCCCCTTTGTCTCCCCTTTGTCTCCCCTTTGTCTCCCCTTTGTCTCCCCTTTGTCTCCCCTTTGTCTCCCCTTTGTCTCCCCTTTGTCTCCCCTTTGTCGGCTCTGGATCGGCGCTTTGTTTGCCGCTGCTCTGCTGCTGCTCATGCTTGTCTCCCTTTGTTTTGCCTTTGTTTTGCCTTTGTCTCCTCTTTGTCTCCCCTTTGTCTCCCCTTTGTCTCCGCTGTGTCTTCCCTTTGTCTCCACTTAGTCTTTCCTTTGTCTCCCTTGTGGCTCTGGACTTTGTTTGCTGTGTACACACGAATTGTGCAAACACTTTGCTGTGAACAGTTGTTGGACACACATTTTGCAGTACAAAACCTTGATTGCATTTGTTCAGAGTATTAAAAGCATTGTGGTGCAAAAACTTAGTTTAACAACTTTCTAGTGTAAAGGGTGGTGTGCACGCAGAAGTGACGCCGAGGAAATTGCTGTGTAAATCTGTCGCGGAAATGCTTGGTGGTGCAAGGCCTAAGCATGTGGTTGTTACTCCAGCATGAAAAGAGAAAAACAAAAACTAGAAATGCACTGAACAACTGCAGAAACATCTACAAACACAGTAAAATGCAGTAGCACGCACAGCAAGACAACGGAAAAAGACAATCAAGTGCAATCAGTTGGCTCGTAAGAGTTGCGTCGGGAAAGGGGGTTCGGGAAGGAAATTTCCACAGCCACAACACGGCACAATACGGATTATCCAGATTCTAACTGCCAGTCGCCTCATACATACACACACTCAGGCATCGTCAAATATCATCTTATATATTATATTATCACATATTCCAACTGCGTAATTAGAATTTCGACCAAGGTATAAGTTTGCATACTCTAGGTGTGATTTAGATATTTTTCGACATTCTAAATATACTAGTAAGTAGATTATATACTATTCTAGCTCTTCTTGCTCTTGGTCTCTGATAGTAGATTGAAGATCCTCCTGTAAGGCAGGTGCGTCGCCTTCCAAACCTCATTGAGGGTGGATTTGGTGATGCAAAACTGCCGGTTTGTCGAGATGTTCACTGATGGTAATATTTCGAAGGGAGGTCGCTATTGACCAATGTTGATGAATCTATACTGGGTATGCTATGTGTACAGTGCATTTTATGAATTCTATGTCCGTTTGAATTACATTCTCAAAAACATTCTATTGGTAAGTAGAAGAATTCTGAGTGAGTCCATAGCCATGGTACCTTCCAGCAATGGCCTCCCAACACCGAAAGTGATGATATCTGGAGTCGGTTGGGGAAGGCTGCAGACATACTGCAAGGGTTCTGTCTGTCATTGCTGCGAAGCCAATGAATTGCTTGCGGTCATGTTTAACATGTTAGCATTTTTACAGTGAGATAGTCACAACATGAGCTCTGGCTTGCGATCCTTGCTTGAACTAAGGTTTACCTTTGATGGATTGCTTTGCGATATCGGTTACCAACCTGTTGCCCGGTAGAACATAGAGGAGCGTTTGCATGCTGAGTTGATAGCAGAATCTCAACGTCAATCACCCTCTGAGCAAAGACAGTCTTTCCCAATTATGAAAGTGTTTTTTGCCAGTTGTAGTTTTTTGCTTTGCACAGATTGGTGGCCAAAACAGAGAGAGGAACTTGGTCCCAAACCTAACCCAGAACGGACAGGTGCTCCATGGCAAACCCTTCCCCGTTCTTTTGCAGAGTGGGTGCAGGAAGAGGTTGAACTTGGTTGAGTCCTTGGTTGAATGTGTGTTTTGTTGTTTTCATGTCATGTGAGTCATGTGTAGGTTGCCTCCGGTTTGGATGGTCTTGATCCTGTGGCTCTCACATTTTATGGACTCGACAGACGAGGGCAATTTGGATCATCAAGGCTCGGGACTCACTCAAACTCACTCAAACTCACTGAAACTCACTGAAACTCACTCAATATCAAGCTGACATAAGCTGACATAAGCTGACATACAGAGAACGAAAGATCGTTTCGTTGGGAACGCTTCGATACAGAGACAGCCGGATGTAAGGAACGCAGAGTGTGTCAGCAACGCAATTGTGCCGAGGTCGTCTCACTGCAAGAGTGCTAGCTACTCCAATTTTCTTTCTACATGCAGCTTGGTCACTTGGTGTCACTCGGTGTGCCTTGGTGCTGCGGCCTACTTCAGCTTGTTTTGGATTTTCAAAGCTATTCATAGCCAGTACCACAGACACAAGGCTCTTCAAGGCACAATTGAAACTTTTTCAGCCAGCAACATGTGCTAGGCTGGGGAGTCTAGGTCAAGAATGTGCACGTGAGCCAGCCAGATAATCTTTGCAAAAACAATTCAACAGAATTAAAGAACAATTCAGCATATGTTTATATACAGTAATTCAACTATTGCTGGGTTGTTGGCGACTCTGCGTTTGCTGCTGTACAAGTTATGAGTCGCAGGTACATGAACATCTACTGATATTACATACACGTAGAATGTTTTTATATTTCATCCATGTGTTGTTATACATTGTAGATACATACGCATGACTACACATGTACGTACAATGTAGCAGCGCAAGCTTGTTTTCAACGTTTCTGGCTCTTGACAGTTTGCGCCGCACGCATTTTGAAACAAGATCTGCGTAGAAAAACAAGGTGAAGGGCATTTACTTCTTTGCAATCGAATGAGCAGCAAATGATTTGTCCTATTTACAAGCTTGGTGTGGAGCACATGTGAACAAAGGCTCGATCGACTTGTGTTAAGGTTATATTTGATCCGGTCGTACATTGCTCCTCACCAACATGACCTACTGCCTGTTCGCTTACGCACGGTGCAGATCCCGGCAGTGAATTCACGCTTGTCATCATGCTCATGCTCTGGTGCAGTGAAGATGTTGCAACGTAGAATCCCGGTAGCGACAGCAATTCCTGATACAGGAGGTTGGATTGAGAGCTGACGTGCTTCTCCAGCCTCTGATAAACTTACTTGGCTTGACTCAAGACACCTAGGGTGGCACGCGGCACGAAAGTGCAACTTCCAATGTCAAGACATGTACAAGTCATTTGCAGGCTCTGAGTTTTCCGGTTGTTTGGATCACATGTGCCGATCCAGGTGGGCTACTTGGATGTATTTATGCGTGATGCTAAACTTGTTGAAGACGAAGAGGACGAAGAGATCGAACAGGAGATGCAGGAGATGTCCGCTGGGGAGGAAAGAGAAACGGTTTTCAACTCCCCATGGCTTTGTGTCACTAGACACGTCTCTTCCTCTAATGTTGACTATTATGGAAATTATGAAAGTTTCATGAATTTTATATTGTTTCCAATGCTGGAAATTTGTTCCAGGATTGAATCCTGCAGTGCAGTGGAGGGGGTTGCTGAGTCTGCGTGATTCGCACTCATGCTAAACCTGTCGTGTTGAAGTCTTGGAAACTAGGCTTAGGCAAGATGCAAGAAGCTACCTTTATTGAACTCTTCCAAGCAAAGTGAGCCAACGCAAAGTGCAGATGCGATGTACAAGTGCTTCAAAGGATATCGGACAGAGATTTTGATGATTTTGTCAGATGTCTAGTCTAGTTGTACAATGTACAACTCCTATTCCAATGAGGGTACAGTCGCAGAGTCAAATTTGCTCACCCAAAGGTTGCTCACCCAAACGCTCACCAAGTTTTCTGGTTCAAGTTTCCTTTGAGGCTTTTCTCACTTTTCTCACTTTTCTCCTTCAAATCCCTCTCATTGCACCGGTCTGCGCTTGAATCTCTCTCTCACTCAAACTTACTTGATTGAAGCGTTCCTCTCTCCACCTCCTGTCACTCGCACTTACCTCTCAGACTTCTTCTTACCTCTCTCAAACGTATCTCACTTCTTTCCGTTTTCAGGCTTTGTGATGCTTTGTGAAGCTTTGTGATGCGTTGTGATGCTTTCTGATGCTTTGTGCTAGATCTCTCTGTCCTCCTTTTTGTAGGTTGTAGATGTCTGAAGTGTCGTGCTATCTGATGTCAACTGTATGGCGCGCATTGCAAGCAGCACTTGACCCACACCCCACCCCACACAAAATTCCGTGCAGCTGTCCCTGCTATACGAAAGCTCCACCTGCTCTATCATCTTACAGTGCATTATAATTGAATTACATCCTACAGAACTTCCAAAACATTTGGCTTTGCTACATTTCAGTCCTTTGCGCAGCATCGTGATATGACATGACATCCTCACGAAATGTCTGTCAGGTGTAATCACATTACATTGGGTTGGGCCATGTGATCCTTGTGACTCTGTAGTGCTACTATATCATTCTATTATATGTATATATATATATTACATATATGTATATATATATATATCCACAACAATGACTTGGAGGCTCTCTTGTAGTGCCACATTTTATGTAGATCCAAGATAGTGCTATCCACTTGAAGTGCTATATTAGGATATTCATTTTATAGTGCGTGCTATAGCAGTGCTATCTGTAGTGCTATCTCGTGTTTTGCTTTGTTGCTTTGAGCAGTGACGCAGTGCATTCAAAGCTTCTGGGGTGCCACAGGAGGTGCCGCAGACGCGGAGGCGGAAGAACACCCGGTGTAAGCACAGTGAAGCGGCCATGAAGACAGTGCAGTGACTTGGAAGCACTGTTACAAGTGCATGGTCCATTCCCAAGCCTCCTATGCAGTAGATATGGGAATCATTATGCACGTTTCCTAAACAGGCGAAACGTGATCCTATAAGATGCAGGCACAGATTTTTGGCTGTAGGAGTGTGGATCCAATTTGTTGTTCAAAGCCTTGGGCAGGCTTTTTCTCTCGTGCTTTCACTGCTGTCGTGGTGGCGTTTCATTTGAGTTGCATTTGCGCAGTGAAGTTTGTGTGGTTGCTGTTGCACATGTTCATGGATGCATTTGGGCAGGTGTGGTGCATTTTGCTCATGGGCTGTTGGTTGGATGCTGTTTCTGTGTTGCGGTGCCATTGCCGTTTCCCGGCTGTTTTGCTGCGACATTTTGTTTGGTGTCTTAATTTCTGAGGTTTTGATTGGGTTTCAACATGGTGTTCGCTTTCTTGGAAGTGTACTGTACTCTGCTCAACGTCTATACAACGACAACAGCAAAACAACAACAACAACAACAACAACAACAAAAACAACAACAACAGCAACAACAACAAGAGCAAGAACAACAACAACAAAAACAACAACAACAACACCAGCAACAACAACAGCAACAGCAACAGCAACAACAAGAAGAACAATGACAAGAACAACAACAACAGCAACAACAAGAAGAAGAACAAGAACAAGAACAACAACAACAGCAACAACAGCAACAACAGCAACAACAGCAACTACAGCAACAACAGCAACAACAGCAACTACAGCAACGACAGCAGCAACAGCAAGGGCAACAGCAAAGGCAACAGCAACAGCAACAGACATAGCAACAACGAAGGCAACAGCAACAGCAAAGGCAACAGCAACAGCATTAGACACAGCAACAGCAACTGCGACTGCAACGACAACCACACAATAACACTGACAAGGACAAGGACAAGGACAACGCTACAACAACGACCAAGCAGCAAATGAACGACCTCAAAATGCTTGCACTGCGGGGAGCATGTGCACGACAGAGCATGTGCAGGACAGCTGCATGTGCTGAAAGGGCCACTCTTGCCCGCCACGCAAAATGGTGATGGCAGACACGCTCGCGCGCAAGCTTGCCAGGGAAAGCTTTAAATCACATTGTCACTGGAGGGCCGATCGAGGATAATTCGAACAGAAAGTGAGAGCGCGAGCGAGGCTACCAAACACTCAACGGAAGAGCACCGTTCTGCGAGAACTCGCACTGTTCCGTAAGCTTCCCATCTTCCAAATTCGCACCGTGCTCCACTTTCAGCGATCTAACACGTACGATCTCTGTACAGGGCCAGACAATCTCCTCGCTGAATCACTTCTGGCGTGGCAGTGACATGTGCTCAAAGTACCACGCCTGCCGCCACAGGGACAATTGGATGACTTTGATTGACTTAAACTTGGCTTGAACTTGAACTTGGCTCGAACGCATACTTGACTTGAATTTAACTTGACTTGAACTTGACTTGAACTTGAGCTTGAGTTCGACTTGCCTTGAGTTGAATACGACTTGAACTTGAGCGTGGCTTGAAGTGAGCTTGAATTTGAACTTGACTTGACTTGACTTGAGCTTGGGTTGAACTTGACCTTGAACTTGACTTGCTTTGAACTTGACTTGAACTTGAACTTGAATTCACTTGACTTGATCTACGTGGGGTCAGACTTGCATATTGTCCGCAAGTGGGAATTTCTTTACGAAACTTCCTTTGACAAATATGATATCAAGATATATCAAGTAGGTTACCCCTGCCGGGGATTGGTTTGCATCTCCAGGTGCTGTGACAGTGTGGAGGACCTTTGGATGTCGCACCAGTACGAGGCCGACTGCCTGTTGCAAGATGGTTTTTGTCCAACAAAAAAGGTTTGCATTTGCCATGCGGGGAGCTCTGAGCGATTCGGGTTTTCCAAATGCATTTTCCATTTGGACAGTCGATGCATCAGAGATTTGTTGGACATGTTTGAATATCCAGGAGGAATACCTCACCTCTGTGGCAGAAACTTCCAGCCGACGGTCGAAGCGCAGTTGCAAAACACCGGAGCCGCAGAGTCCAGACATGGAAGCTGCCAAGGCAAACTGTCAAATTCTTGCAGATGCTCTCTGAGATTGCTAGACTCTTGTGGGTGAATGTGTGACATGCCCCTCTTAAAAGTAGATGCCAGCAGCATGTTTGAGATGCTGGTAAGATTCCAGCCAGTGCGATGTGATTTCAGCATAGCATCCTGCGAAACAGCTTTTGCGCGCGCATGTGGAAACAACTTGAATATGCATATGTGATCATATGTGTATATATATATATACATATGCAGACATAGGGTGCTTGACAGATCTTGTGTTTTGGTAGTTGGGTTCTTGTCAGGTTCTTGCTTATCTTGTTTAACGCAATCTCAGCTGATAAGCAAGAACCCTCTTTGGTATGAGGGTTCCCAGCGTTGGTGGCACGGGCTTTTTCTTGGATTACTTACTCCATCTTACTTCATCTTACTTAAGATTACTTACTTGAATACTTCTTCTCAAAAAGAAAACAGTTGTTGTATTTGTGCACGGAGGGCCTCGCCAGATTGTGCGATGTTTGAGCTCCAGCCAGGGAAGCAGTGCCGAGTAGGAAAACCGCCTGTACGTTCAAAATCGAGGGGCATATATGCATCAAGGAAGTGATCTATAAAATGTAAAAACCAATGATATGAATGGTATGAATTATATTATATCTATATAAGTCGATAAACACATATACATATTTATATATATATATATATACATATATATATATATGCATACAAATGTGATATCACATCTGTTTTACATTTCTGCTTTAGAAAGCTATGTTCAGTTCTACCACCAGCCCAGCCAAGCAGGCATTCCCTTGCGCCAAGCACTGCTCGGGAGCAAGGGAAGTCTAATGCCAGACCACTGTGCCACCTAAAACGTGGAGCAAATGCCCAAAGAACCTTCTGGAGAAGGACGACAGCTCCGTCCCCAACGAGAGAACGAAGCGCCCGCAGAAATGTCCAGAAGCAAAGCTGGGTAACCCCCACAGCAAAGCATACGCCAGCAGTAGCCTCTCCAGGCATCCCGATCTACGAACATGTCATTGTCACTTTGCGCACCTTGCACAGAGTAGCTCGGCCTGTTGGAATTTGACCGCAGCGCTGCCAGGGGCATGCAACGTCTGAGTGCCAGCAGTGCCTGATGCATCTTGGGTTGCAAATTAGTTTCACATAGTTTCATGTGATGGTCAATGGGATGTGGCAGAAAATGTGCATTGTTTAAACAGTGCCATGACTAAATTCCATGTTGGGTGCCGCAATCGGAGATCAACTATTAGCGCTAGTCATCTTGAGCATTGACAGCAGAGGCCGTGTCCCTTTCATGGTTGTTAATGACCTGGTCGGTCGTGAATCGCAGTGAACAAACAGCAACAGACCCTTGGGCATCAAATTTGAGGCCCAAGAAGAAAAAACCGCACAGTCATGACCATGTGGCGTGGTTGGTCGTCGGGCGCTTCACCACTGTGATGATTCTACTCTGGATTTCTGGAGGCAGGCGCTGGTGTCAGTGTGAGTCTTGAAACCATGAAAATTTGCCGGTCATCTTCAACCAGAAATGATGGCACAAATTTGATTGGATTTCGAAAACATGTCATGTTTTCCTAAGGTTTCATCCACATCATCAACTCCTTGTTGGCAGTCGGTGGCACGCCAAAGGACTTGAATGGAAACATCCATGACCAGGTGACCAAGCGTTGTTCCCTTGTCATGTGGACGTTACTTTGCAGTAAACATTTACATTATTCTTTATTTTGTACCTTATGTTGTAAACCCAAACGATTCGTCCTGACAGATGCCATTGGTTTAGCCTGTTTACCCAGTCGACTTTCCACTGCAAGCAAATGACCGTTTTGGAAATGTGTTGTTTTTTAGGCCGGCAATGATAGCTGATAGCAGTACAGTAGATTGAGCAAAAGCAAGGTCCACTAGAGCAACATGTTTTGACACAAGAATGTTTCTTTGACCTTGGCGGGAATGTTGTTAGCCAAGAAGGCCAAAGACACAAACATGACATAACATGACGGATGTTTGCAACCAAGATCCCAATTGTTTCGACCCCAAAAATCACGGATCAAAGCAACAGAACAACGTTGTTGATCGCTTTTTAATTTGATCAATTAAGATCTATGAATGACAGCGACTCTACACAGGAAGTTTTTGGTCAGAATTTGCACCTCACATTTCGAACTTTGGGTTTTGGGCGTCCACACCGTGAATGAGTTGGAAAAGAGGAAACAAGTGGAAGGCAACTGAGACTCAGATTTTGCAACACGATTTCCATGTCGTCGGAAGTGTTTCGTGTTTTTGTTTCACGCAGACGTTGCCGTGTCTTTTGCTGACAAGCAGCTAGGTACGCGAACTGCTGCCGCGGAAGTTGTCCGCTGAGTGGCCAGAACCTTCACGTTTCTTTGAGGTTCCGTAAGCTTTTGTTGAAGCTGAAACCGCTATGTTTCATGTCTTGTTGACGCACGATTCAGCGACAATCATATCCATGAAAGGTAACAAAGCTTCAGTGCAACAGTTCTAGCGTCGTCGTCAGCACACCTTTCAATGTGTGCCATGGACTGCATTAGATTTGCTCCACTTTGTTCTGTGTGGCAGTCCGCTTGCTGCGCCGACTTTGCTGACAGCGCAGCAAGCATCAGAAACCTTGACATCTGGCGCTGCCTAGGCACACAGCACCTCGTGGAGTGGACGGTCTAGGCAAGGTGTGCTTATCCCTAGCAGATGCTAAGTTGAGACTTGAAGAGCTTTTGGTTTCCTGAGATCTCATGGTCATCTTTCATAGAGCAAATTGCCTGCACGTTTGTGCAGCCTTGAAAATCAAACATATCAAGTCTTAAGTCTTCAAGAGTCTGAAGTAATGTCCAGATCTGTCAACATATGTCTTCTGTGTCTCTCAGTGTCGAAGGTCCACTTGCGCAGATTGGAGAGTTTGAGATGAAAGCTGCCTGGTGCCAGTCAGGTGCACGTGCAACACAGATTCTGATGACTTGAGGAGGAACTTCGAAACTTTCTTTAACAAATGCATGATTATCTATATTTTAAACAGAAAGGTTTGTTGTGGGCGCGCAACAACAGCTTATTTGAAGAGATAACAGTACAGAATCATTTATATTCATATGATTGTTATTTGGTTTTTTGCTCTCATAAGAGCCCATATAAACAATCAGGTATTTAATATTTACTTAATACCACCTGATACTTACCCAAAAGGAAATAGATTCTAGCTAATCTGTTGTTTTTTTGTCTTCATGCATCTGGATTAATCTGGATTAATCTTGATTAATCCTGAGGCCACCACAAAACCAAAAAAACCAAAAAAACCAAAAGAACCAAAAAAACCAAAAAAACCAAAAAAACCAAAAAAAACAATGTTTTCAGGAGTACTTGGATCAGGGCTATTTTCAGACTAGTCCCCAAAACATTGTTTTTTTTGGTTCTTTTGTTTTTTTTGGTTTGTGGTGGGCCGAAGATTAATCCAGATTAATCTATATTAATCCAGATTAATCCTGAAAGATGACAATTTCGAGAAAAACAAGAGAAACCAAACAATATTTTCCTGGTTAGTCTCAACATGGCGTTGATCCAAATAGTCTTTGCGTATTTTGACCCAAAAATAAAACAATTGATATTAGAAAATGTCCCCAATGTTAAGAGTTTGTATCTAAGGGCCATACATAATCAATATTGAAGGATCCTTCCAATATTAAGGAGCCATATTCAAGGGCACTAGATAGTTAATACCGAGGGGCTCTTACCTTCAGAATAGCCATAGTAAGCCATGTGTAAATTGTAATAATGGTTGCTATAGTTATTGTGAATGATTTTCAGAAGTCCTTTGGGAGCTATAATCAGATGGAGGAAATAATTTACATGCATCTAAATAATTACGTCATGATATATCTTAACACTATGTGTATAATAACAAAAATATTGCAATCCTAGTTAATAGTAAACCTAAAATAGAAAGTAAAAAGGTAATGTCAAGCCAATGGTTTTCAATTCAATATACAGAAATTAAAATCCAAATTGGAACTGTACCCTGAACAAAGGGAACTTATATAACTGCCTGAGCTTTCGACTCAGTATAAAGACAGTATGACAGTATAGTCTAAATAGCAACTGTACTCTGCGTTTAAAAAGCAATATATTATAAAGGAAGGCTAATCTAATTACCCCAATGTATTTAAACAACATCCACTCATCCCCATACAAAGCAATACCACAAATAATGCATGTAGTATTACCTAATAGATGCTGGCTAGCACACAATAAGACTCTCACCTTGGCTTACTTGAACAGCTCAAAAATCCATTTATGACTGTATCCAATCAGCGCAATAACACCTATGCACATATTACAAATGTGTAGAACATAATGGAAATACAAATGCTGCACAAGGGCTCATCAATTCCATGTACCCAGGAAGCTGAACATTACCAATTTTCATCGCCATAACCAACTACTACACAACCATTTAATACACCACCTTACAATGTTTAAACATATTACATCAAGGTACCTGATTTAAGAAAAGGCAATTTCTGTAAATAAGCTCAAACTCATCAAAATCCCGCGCCCACAACAAACCCTTCCCATTTTAAACACATGTTTAAATCATCTAGAAAAAGAATAAAATTGAATTTACTTTATGATTACTCTGTCTTCACGGAATTGTAGGGGTCTTTTTCTTTCGCAATTGTTTTTACAAGTCCTTGTTGTCTACCGATGGCAGGCCAAAGGTGTCAAGCGCTGGAGAAGCATCCCTCAGGGTGGCGCCTGCGCTCACTGGGTCAGGAGTGCAGGGGAAAAGAATACAAAATAAGTGACATGACAAATCATGAAAATGACCAACATGATCCCACTTTACAGTTCACAAAAGTTCAAAAGAAGCGAGGGAAGTACTGGGCATAGGCCTAATACATGAAGTACACCATCCGAGGCATTGTCAGCGTCATGAGACTCACTCTGTGTGGACGTTTCAGCTCTTGCAAAGCTTCTTGCCAAATGCAAGGAGTCACTCGCCTGGCTGGATGCATCTTGGAATTGCAAACGTGAGAGCCAACAAAGTGTAGAATTTTAGATGGAAGACAACCGGACCAAGACCCACATACCAAGATGACACAGCTAGCTCATGCTTTCTCTTGAAGTCTTGCCTTTTGTCAATGCCCGTTGGCTCCATATCCATTTCAAGATATTTGAGATAACCCTTTTATGGCCTTTCAAGCTGTACTCTCCGCATCTCTCCACTTCTACTCTCCACATCTACTTATTCTACTTTGCTCTCCAGGCTCTCCATTTTGCTTTCCAAATTACTTTCACATTACTTCCATACCTTCGCTACTTCTTCTCACACTTTATCTACTTCTTCTCATACCTCAGAATCTTTTTCTTATTCATCGATATACTCCCTCAATCTCTCTCATACTTCTCATACTTTCTAAGGTGTTCAGGAACTCCCTTATAAGGCTACCCATACTATCTCATGCTTTTTCTCATACTTCTTTCCTTATCTTCTTCTTTCTTTTCTTGCTTTCACTGTGACGAGGTCCTTCCCGATTCGTGGCAGCTCCTGGCTGCTGCACCTGAGCAGAGAGGGGCTCTCTTGGCAGCTTGGGATGGTGAGCGCACCTTCCCAGCACTTCTTCCATCTTCGAATTTTCATCTCAGGAATTCATCTCTCATTTCATCTCTCATTTCATTTCGCACCAACTTCTGCAGTCACGTGACTGGTTTGCCTTGTTTTGCTGGAAGACTGGATTTTGAGTTTGATTTTTCTCAGACTGCAAAGCCGCCAGCGCATTTGGACCTGAGGTATTGTCGTATCTGGGTTGGAGAACACGAAGGGCACTTGGCAATTGCATCGAAGATTTGCTGTGCATCCAAGCAATTGCAGTGAGGCCGAGCATGCGTTCAGTGGGTGGAGTCATCACATGTTTATCATTGGGTATCAAGATGAGTTGTGGTGACCGAAATATTAAAACATCTAAAACACATTTTCGATCCTCTTAGCATGTAGACTCTGCAGACGAGCAATGACAAGTATATACAGATCGCAACGAGGCAGATCCTGATGAAGCAGGCAGGGGGACTCTTAAAGCTATCCATTCAGTTGTTTCTTGTGTTTTTCAAAGACTTCATCTTGATATGATAAATTGTATCTTCAATTTTATATTTGATTCATATTGCTGTATTGATAAATATTGTTTAAATATTGATCTTATCATTTTCTTTTTGCCATTTCATATCTTTCTTTTGGCTCTGAGCCTTGGTGAACTTGTGATGAGGCTCCGTGCAAGCCCTGTACCTGGACACCTCATCAGGCAAGACAGCCAGGGCATTGGAAGAGACAAGGTGAATGATTGGGCCGTGTCTCATCTCGCTCTCTCTCTCTCTCTATATTCATAACACACACTGTGCATGTAGATCTTTATCAAACAAACACATCTATTTTATTACATTGTAAACACGTTACACATGTTTGGCATAGATATGTTTTTGAAGTTCTGTGAGTTGCGTCGCTATCTGTCAGGCTGTGAGACCTTGACGCTTCTCCGTGGTGCCACTTTGGAAGGATGGGATCTCGTAGCAGGCATCAGCTTGGGCTGCAGCGGCCTCAGTCCAATGGGAGGACATTTGGACGGACCGAGGAGGACATTCTTCATAAAGACGTTTGGACAAAGTCAAATTATTTGAGAGCACATAACCCCAGCAAAGCGTTGAGGGCAAAACTTGGCTGACGAATTGAGTTCTTGCGTGTGCATCGCAGTGTTTGCAGCTTGGGGAACCGGGTGTAAAGCTGCGGTGTGTGGTGGCGGCGCGGGACATGCCTCCCGTGGCGCGCAACATGTTTATCATCATAGATCTGAGTAAATAGAATTATGTAGTCCTTTCTGGTGGAAAACAATCATTTTCATGGCAAAAGCGCACGGAGTATGTACCTCGCAGCATGGATGACACTAAGACTTGAAATAAAGCCAAGTACAAACCGCCCTCTCCGTTGACCGCCCTCTCCGTTTACCTTTTATGGGCTGTGACGACTTCCCTTGGCTGTGCTTGGCCATTGGAGTTGAGTCGACTGGAACAAGCCCTGTCGGACTTCGGAATCTGGGTGCCACCATGCGTGCGCTGTGTAGGTGAGGCATTGCGGTGGGGAATGGTCTGGGGGATGTAGGTGCAGCAGGTGCAGTGCTGTTGGCTACCAGTTTGGCCTTGTAAGGGGTTGCGACGGTTTGCCGCGTCCGTGTGCTTTGTAGGTTGGGAAACGTTGCCAAGAGGAGTGGTGTGATTATCACCAGCCCCATTCAAAGTGGTGAACGAATGCATTGACATGCACGTATTGCTGCTATACCACAACACTGATAGTAACTGATACCAGCTATAACAAGCTAACCTACCTTCCAAATGCAGTACATGTAGGGGCTGCATCCCACCCCAACCCCATGTGTTATGCACATGCTCAACCCCACTGTGACCTGGTGCGTCATCATTTCTGGTCTCTTCAACCCCACCCATGTGTCATGACCACCCAACCCCTTCCCGAACCCCGCCCGAACCCCACCCAAACCTCACCCAACCCCCACCCGAACCCCGCGCCAACCCCATCCAACCCCCACCCCAACCCCGCTCCATCCCTGCCGCAACCCCTTGTGCTATGTCAAAGAGGGGTTAAGTGTACAGATGATCCAATTTTGAGTGCGCAGACGACCCCCTGATATACTACAAAACACAACATGTCATGTCATGGTTTTGCTGTACACGATGCTACAGTGCAGCACTTTGCATCAAGCGGCAGTGCTTCCAGGTCCGATGCTTCACGTTCCACTGCATTAGCTTAGAATGAGCATGGCACGTTCAATTGAGATTCAGTCCTATTCACTCTCCGTGACGGTACCATTCACACTTAACCGCCCTGGTGGGACATTGAACTTCCCCCTCCGGACCACCCACAGAACTGCACTGCATCACATCAGATCAAACTACACAGCACTACTTTACTGCCGAAACCTGCAGTAACCAGTAGAAACGGTACGGGGTTATGACATGCCCAGCATATAAACCTTCACCGATGCACATGGTCAGCAGTACGTCTCGTTTCAATGTCACGGAAGTTGAGTAGTTACAGTAGTTCAGATCTTGGAATCAGCGTCGGCAGCATCTCTTGCACGGTCAATGGTGTACCATCGTGGATGTATTTTTGTTTCCAAAAAAGCGTCGTCTACCAGAAATTCATGGCTGGATTGCTGGTGCAAACATCTTCCGATTCCACTTTGAGTTTTTCCAAGTATACCTTCAGTGGGGCAGGACAGGGTGTAGAACATGGCGTCCGTTGGCGTCCTTTGTTGGAATCTGCTGTTTGTTCCTATCTTTGTCTTGCAAGAGCTGATTTTGAGAAATGATCACTTGAGAAACGATGTGGCGCATGGACATGGCACTCCAAAAGTGCATACAAACATTCACAAAACCATTGCCTCGCAGTTGTTCAACCTTGCCACAAGAAAGTATGGTAACATGCAGTAGTGAGAATGTAATTGTGCAATGTAACTCTGTCATACCAAGTGCCGGCGTGGAGTTCTTTCAAGAAGTGTCAACGTGCACAGTTCCAAAACGAAACATTTGTCAAAGCGGTCACAGCCCCACCAGTTGGACCAGTTTTCCACACCACACGAAAGCACTTGTTGAAACTTTGTTGGCTTTCACATAAATCCATTCCCCACATTCCCAGATTTGATCTCGTTTGGATAGAGAGTACTGTGCGCTACAACACAATAAGCTCATGGTTTACTATCCGCAGACACACAGGCGGGAAGGAAAGGCATGTTGCACTTGCCGCTGCTACGAGGCTGGAAGATACGGGCAGACTCCTCTTCGCAATACGCTGCCGTGTGTCACGACAGCTCAGATTTGCTGTTGGCAAGGCGTGGCAAGGTGTAACAACGGCTTCGCACCATTTGGGACCTTTGGGACTTTGGCAACCCCCGTGGAGACAATCTTTCTAAAGACTCGAGGACTTTGCAGATTTTGTCATGATGTGATTGATGATGGAAATTGATGCAATATAGATTCCATGAAATTCTATAGAAATTCTATAGAGATTCTATATTTGTTTCATTTTGTTTCCCACTTCCTTCCACTTTGGATGCGCGAAGGCATAGCCCACAAGGGCCAATCCTGGAAACTGCAAGATTGCCTGAGCCTTTCTCACGTTGCATTGTGGGCCCCAAGAGGACATCAGTGTTGCCAAAGGCCGGTGACAACAAGCAGAGAAGAGCAGAGTCCTTTTGTTTGTGTTGAGATTTTATTTGTGTGCATTGATTTTGTTGAGTTTGGAAAAGGATTGGACAGAATGAAATGGAGGACAGATACATTCCTGGGTGCAAACTGTCAACTCAGCTTGAAGGATTGGCATCAAATAATATTTTAGACCGGGCATGGCAATGCAGAACCATATACATACATAAACAGTATAACATGTGCGCACATTCTTTATATATACTGTATATATATATATACACATGTATATATAGATATGTACATATGTACATGTATATAGATCTTTACATATATGTATATGAATGTACAAATAAGTATATATGTATATATGTATATATGTATACATATATATATATATATATAGATACACATGCGTGTGTTTTGGCTCTCTGTCTCACTCGCTCCCTCTGACACTTGCGGTCTACATGAGAAGCGACACAGCATGAGAGGCTTCAGCCTGATGCCAAGTGATCCGAGAGAGGTGAGTCTATGGCATTGAAGGACTGTAGCGCTAGTTTCACCTAATTATTTCGGAAAGAGAAAGCATCTCTTATCTCTGCAAACATTGTCAAGTGCAGTGGACAATTCTACACGAGAAAACATTTTAAGAGATCCGGCAAAATGTCTTGCTGGTTTTTATGTCCAAAGTTGACAAGTTGAAGGCTTGGCAAACGAACCTGCGACATAGCATTCAAAAGAATGTGCGACGGGAAAAGGCTTTTGCATGCAGAGACACACCCGCAGGTCCCTTGCGCTAAACCTTTATGAGTCATACCTATTTGAGTGCCATTGGTCAGTAAACATCAAGACTTCCAACTCCAAAGCTCTGTTTCCTGAAAAAAGACTACAGGGAAGTCCCCAATTTTTGTCCGTTCGTTCATGCTCTCGGGTCGTTTTCGTGGCTCTAGTGACAATCTTGGTCGTGCTGGCCCCTTTTGGGGTGCTGGAGTGCCGACCCATATGGCGCTGCTTGGACTTTATGATTTACTCTCTGAAATCTTCAGTTCTATCACATCGAGGTAGACGAGAAGAGTTTGGGCATTTGGCGAACTGTAGCACTTAGCTAGGCAGACTAGACAGACATCATTCATTCCACCCTTTGAATCATGTATATCAGAAAATGCATTCCAATCAAACAAAAACAATACAGCCCCAACAAAAGAAATGCTTCATTTCAAACCATTTTTCCAACAAGGAGGAAAGAAACGAAGGAAAGGAAGGAAAGGAAGGAAAGGAAGGAGAGGAAGGAGAGGAAGGAGGGGAAGGAGAGGAAGGGGAGGAAGGAGGGGAAGGAGGGGAAGGAGAGGAAGGGGAGGAAGGAGAGGAAGGAGAGGAAGGAGAGGAAAGAGAGGAAAGAGAGGAAGGAGAGGAAGGAGAGGAATAAAGGACCAAAGTAATGATGGAAAGGAAAGGAACAAGGATGTAAGGAAGGTGTTAATTTTTTTGGTTTGGCCTTCCTTATTTTGTGTGATTTTTCAAATGCTCAATGCATAATTGTGGATGGAGCGCCATTGGGGGAAGGCGGTGCAATATTTTTTTGATGAATTACCCCTGCCCCTGCAATGGTAAACTGTTCGTAGCTCAAAAGGCTCTTTTTGAACACCAGAAGATTCTGCGACCTGTGTTTTTCAATGTTTTTCCCATTTCTTCCCATGCGTCATTTTGTTGTTTCTGTGCAAGATTCAGGCTTTCACACACTGCACCAACACAAGACCGCCCAGGCCGGGGGGAAAATGTCTGGTGAACCAAAAAGATGATTCTGCGTACAGAAGATACGCCGCAGTGACATTTTTTTGTTGCTTCGCTTCAGTTTGTGAATCCATCCACTTTTTTCTCTTTCAGCTCACTCACATGAACGCGCCAAAAGCCAGGTTCGATGGGAGATTGGGGCTAAAGCATCCGTTCAACAGCCCAACATTGGCGGACATCCCCACAGAAACCAAATGTCAATAGACTAAAAACCTATTCCGCACCTAGGACCTAAAGGCGAAGCGGCGCCAATAAGAGACACCATTCCAAAATGCTGAAACAAACCTTCCCAGCAGTTTTTCTCTATTCTTCTGTTTTTCTCTCTTTCTCTGCCCCCTGTCCGTCCATCCCTACATCTGTTTGTCTGGGTGTCAGAGGAGTGTCTTTGTCTCTCCAGGTTTCTGCCTGTCTGCCTGCCTGCCTGCCTGCCTGCCTGCCTGCCTGTCTGTCTGTCTGTCTGTCTGTCTGTCTGTCTGTCTGTCTGTCTGTCAGAGTGTTCATGTCAAAGCTCAATGATATAGTCACTTGATATAGTGTTCACAAGCAATCTTCTAAGTTTCCAGGGCATCTGTACCCAAGGTTTGGGGGGCTATGGAGGTAGTTCGTAGGTCTCAAGACAATTGTCCAATGGTTGCTTACCCCATGCCTGAAATGCTTCGCACACAATTACAAATACAACAGTATCAAAGAAAATGTATACACAGACACATGTAAAATATATTGCGTATGTAATTGATGTTTGTTGTTTTATGCAGCTAGATAGACTGAAAGACATACATGTTGGTTCCAAACCTCAAGCTGGTAAATGAACACGACTGCAACACATTTTGATGGAAGTTTCATTCCTAACAGCGAAGATTATGTAAAGATTGCAGAAAAGAACCTTGCTTCGAAATGCTTGGAATTCAAACGCACCTTCCCTGACGCAGATTCTGCCAGGCTCTGGAAGTTCCAGCTTGAAACAGGCCTGAGACTTGAAAGCTGCAAGATCGCAGAGAAAGCAGAGGGCCTTGAGGGCCTTGAGGGGCGTACTTCTCTTGGCTCGGTTTGTTCAGGCTGGTGCGGCAGCTTTGGGAGGCGGGAATTTTGCACTGTGCGGATTGCGCTACAAGCCAAATCTGAACTGATGGGAAACACAGGAAACACAACGCCTCGAAATCGGAGCCATGGTCCTGGTGTCGTTTTGAATTTTCGAATCAGACTTGCCATCTTGCAAGATGTTGCAAGCATGGTGAACAATAGAAAGACGCCTGTTCGTCCATATCCTCGAGAATAGATTCGTAATCCCTTGCAATACAAGTTCTGCATAGTTCTGCTATGTCACCGTGCTGAAACATGTGCTTGCAGGTTTGGCCTCTCCCTCAATTGTGCAATGTTTGCAGGTTCATGCACGTTGTTTTGACTAGTGAAATCTAATGAACTCTATTTTTGCCTTAAGCGATAGCGAACTAATAGTGAACTAATAAGCAAAGTGAAATGAATGGTTGAGCCTTTCATGGCCTTTTATACTCGTAGTGAACTTGCACTTTGTGCCCATTCTATCAACCTGCGGTCACAGAGTCTTGTCATAATGGAATGCTCGATTCTTGCAAGTGGTTGCCTGACTATTCCTGTATCCCAAATGACTGTGCAGTATAATGTACATTTGCCCGTGTGCGTTCCCGCATTCACTCGCACTGCCACCCTTTGTTTGCAATTCCTAGATAGAACAAAAGGGTCACAAACTGTCGACAAAACGAGCATGGGATATCTTCAGTCAATCTGAGTACGTACGAGTTCGAGTCCGTGAGTTGCGGTGCATCCTTTTTCCATTGTTGACAGATGTTACCTAAGACAAGATGTTAGCACGAGATGTCAACACAGTTGTGTACAAGTACATTTGTGGCGACGTTTGTTGCTGTCCAAGACTGCGGCCGCTGTGATGCTTTTTTAGTCCGGTATCTTTGGACTCGATAGATAAGATACGATAAGAACGCGAAGCACCCGATCCTTCAGATCTTATAGATTATATATATATATACACTGTATATACTATGCACACATACATAGCTGATTTGATTTGTTCTGGGCTCAGTTCGGTCTTTGTTTGCCCTTGCTTCGGAGGCTCCGGGTCTCAAGTGTTCACAACTACGCTCTATGAACAGATGAAGGCGAAGGCACAGCCCGAAGCAGGGAAATGTCAAGAGATTTTCCCCATCAACTCTTTGCAATATTTTCCCCATCAACTCTTTACAACTCTTTACAATTCTTCACAACTTTTTATCTTCCTCTTTAATACATATGCTTTTTACCCTACAAATTGAATTCTCTTTCTCCTTCAAACTCTTGAGGCCAGCGTAATACCTCATGCCCCTGTAATCCCACAACCATGTAGACTCATGATTTCCGAACTGACGGATGAAGCATCTTGGACCATCTTGAACCAGTGGAGCAATGCGCAACTGGCCATCACCTGATCGGCGAAATGTCACAAGATGGCACAGAGTATGAGTCCAGAGTAGAGTACAGTCTGCAGAGATGTGCAGAGTATAGATGAGACTATAGTATATATAGTGTTGCGAAGAGAGGCTGGGTCAGAGAGGAGATCAGAAAATGCGTCTAGTGCAACCCAGCAAGAAGCTTAGGCCAAGCCAAAGACTCCAGTAACACGAAGTGAATGAAGTGATTGAATCTTATGCATTGCAGGGGCTTTTCAAGAACCACTTCCCGAACATCCCTCCAGCGGGAAAGTCAATCAACGTGCCGTTGAATGCGAGTGCCTCAGCATTCTGGTCATCGAAATGCAATGCTTCAAACTTTGTTGATGTCTTCGAGAAGCCATTTGTTCGTGCAAGGCTTAGCATCCTTTTCCCAAATCATCGCCCCCCACTGCATCCACCACATGTTTGAGCTAGAGCATTTATAGCATTTCCACTCACACATTGATTTTAGGCACCAAAAACTCAACATTTAAAGGTTCAATTGTTGATTGGCAGTTGTTCTTTCTCAAACTTGCTAGATTGGAGGGTGGGAGAAATGATGGTTCGGGGTAGAAGACCGCGTGAGTGAGTGTGTTTTCCCTTGCAATTCAGCACTGCATTTCAGTTGTGAAGAGGAAATCTAAAGGCGCATACCTTGTGAATTGAGTCTCTCAAGCAGATGAAGACATTGTGTCCATTGTTTGGAATTTTGAAAACTTTTGAGAATATATATATATATCTATATATTTAATACTTAGTTTGAATACTTTGATAAACTTCGGTTCTTTTGCCTTCTCCATCTCTCTGCACCAAGGATTCTGCGCAGCAAGACCTCGCGCCAGAGATCTGTTTTCCGTTGCCAGCTACACCCGTGCGGCCCACAAGTGTTAGATCATCGACCATGGTTTCATGTTGAACTGCAAACCTCACCAAATTCACAAATGCCTTTGGGCAGAAAGCGATTTGCGCAGTGTGCAAAGCTGCTGTAATGAATTGCATCCTGTAAGTTTGATGTTTCATTTTTCGCAACTCATCTCTGCGCAGCCGCAGTGATACTTGTGCCAAGGTGAACGAGAGAAAGTTCCGAAGGTGCGCGTACAAAACCAGCACGCTCCTGGTTTGGCCGTTTCTGCTTGGTTGAAGCCGCCAGATCTGTGGTAGTACACGAGAATGCATTTGCGCAGCATCAACAACCCTGGTTAGTTCCCCAAACTAAGGGGTTCTTACGATGAGTGTAAAGGCCTGGGTTGGATCAGGGTTCCCTCCGCGGCGGCTGAAAAGTGTTTACCTTTCACACAAAACATAAGTGCTACTAGTAGCAATGTTACATTAATGTTCAAACCCCCTCTGGGGATGTGCTCTCCAGGATTGGGGTCGGGAGAGAGCCTTGCTCCATTGTCCTCCAGCTGGGATCTGGGTTTGGAGCTGTTTTCCAAGGAAATACTTTTTGCATCTTTTTGCATGGGCGATTTGTTGCTTTTAAGAAAGAAGAAAAGGGAGCGCGCCCACTTGGACAACGTGGTAAGAAAAGAACTACATGAAAACAATATTTTGAGAAAGAAGCTTCCATGACTGAATCATTCAGTTTCCGTAAGCCGTAATGAAGGTATGGTTCCAAAGGAACATACATGGTCTTGATTCAGCAGTGGAGATTTCCATTGTTTGGCTCATGCTGGCTATGAAGTACTTGATGATTTGGAACCAAGAAATTTTCAAATATGATCAAAGACCGATGAGACATACAGAGCTGTAGTGCAAACAAAGTTTTGTGGGTGTTATCCTGAATGGAAAAGGATATGTTGATGGAAAGTCTCGCATGGGCATGGGAGCTTTTTTTCAGAGTTGCAGGGAGAACTCCTATTTGACTTTTCGGGGCCACAGGCGCATCATTTCGCGCTGTTGAAGGCTTTTTGATGACCTGGGAAGGGCGTTTTGCGAGACTATCGCCGTTTTTGGATATGCTGCGTGACAGGTGCAGCGCTTCTTATGCCTCGGATCGCGGATGTCTTTTGGTCGCCTTGCGGTAGAAATTTCGGTCGTGCAACCCTGTGCGGATTTTGTGAATCGCATTCACACAGATTCTCATGCAACTCTTTGCGGACCGCGTGTGGGATTGCTGCGTCTTTTTGGTTTCATTCTTCAACAAATCTTCAAAATTTTGGAAATGTTTTCTCAAGCCTCGAAGTTTTCTTCGCAAGAGAAATTCTTGCACCCTTTTGCACAAGTCTTCTGGTGTTTTTGCATGTTCCTGTTTTTGCGCCGCTTGCTAGACTTAAAAACACTTACCGCAAACAAGGCTGTGTACGCACTAGGGCATTCC
>VSDK01013728.1:242921-254014 GCA_009767595.1 Symbiodinium kawagutii
TTTTCCTAAACACCAAAAGAAATTGTGTGGATGCACAGGTTTCCAACGTGTGCTAAGGCACAATTGCTAAGGTGCGTGGCAGCCCTGGCTCAGGTTCCAGATTTCTTTTCCCGTTCCCAATAATGATTTCCCGCCACAGAAATCTGCACTAATTGGAAATTTGAGCTATTGCTTGTGGCTTGTAAGGTGAGCGCATAAATGCTTGCTTGTGATGTGCTGGTGGTGTATTTGTCAGTTGTGGGTGTTATGGTAAAAATTGCTTTCCACCCAGTATACTGCTTTCTCTGTTCCAGTCATCTCTGAAGCCTGTCAAGTGCTCAGTTTCCAGCTGGCTCTGCGAAATCCCAACGATGCTTGAAGCGCAGAGCGGTGCAAAAATGTCACAGACTGCTCTGGCTGATTCACCTGCGCAAGTTGTTGCAAGACATTTTGGATTTTTCCTAAACGCCAAAAGAAATTGTGTTGATTTGATGTTTCCTCGTTGCCTGTGTCTTTGCATAAGTTTGCGTCGTGCTGGTCAATTTTAATCAAGAAGAAACTTACGAATATGAAATTCAATAGAAGGAAACCGGACGGAAATGAAATCAAAAATTGAAGGAAAGTGAAAATGAGGAAACAATTGAAAAGAAATAAAGGAAAAGAAGGTAAAAGAAAGGAAAGAAAGAAACAGAGAGGAAAAGAAAAGAAACCGGAAAGGCATCAAAGGACCATTTAAGGAAGCCTTCATGGAAGATGAAAAGAAAACCAAAAGGGCATGAAATGGAAATGGAAGGAATGTAAAGAAATTGTTTACAGTATGTACTGGAAAATGAAACCAAAGGAAAGCAAAAAGACAGGAAAGGACAACAGAGTGAAATGAAAGAATTTAAAGAGATGAAAATTACGGAAAGGACAGCGAGGGGGCATGAAAGGAAAATGGAATCAAATGGAAAATGAAAAACAGGGAAATAAAAGGATAACAAAACATACATGAACAAAAATGGAGGAAAATGGAAGACATGAACAGAAAGTGAAAGAAGCTGAAAGGAAAACGAAATGTCATGAAAGGAAAATAAAAGGAGGTGAATGGAAAATGAAAGGACATGAAAGGAAATGGAATGAAAATGGAAGGAGCAGCACTGAGGAGAGAGCATGAAGCAGAACACAAAGCTCCCAAACAAAATTTGTCATTTAGAGTCTTCTGTAGAGTAGTTCGATGAAAGTTTTGATATACTTACTGTAGTAGTTAAAGCAACTGCTCACCCTGTCATTGGTACCAATCTTGAGAAAACAGAGTAGCATTGATCGGCATTGTTTATTGCCTTATATGTGTTGTTTATGTGTGTCTGTGTGAATGTGGGTCGCCTCTTGTATCCAAAGGACAAGTAATTCTTGCAGGGCATAGAAGGCCCAGAGCTTTGCCCCAACGAACCTCTTCATTTCTCTTTATCTCCTTCGGAGATTCAGAGGCATATATACCTTGCTGGTCGCCTGGACATACCTGTGCGCATTTTTCTGGCACACCAGTCATCGGTAATCGGAATGGACCTGAAACTTTGCATGCAACTGCAGTCGCTGCAGCCAGTCTTGTCACTAAAACGAACATGGGCTCGAAAGTGTCTAGCGTGTTGCAGGGAAAGGCAACAAGAGCAACACGCCCAACAAGTTTGAGCACGCAAGAAATCCTTAGTGTACCAAGGGCATGCAGAAGATGCACCTAAATGATTGGCTGAGTGACAATTTGCTTTTGGGAGAGCCGTGGAGAGCCTGATATGTATCTTATGCCTCTATTTTTGGCGACGTATGTGCGAGTCTCGCGAGTCTGAGCTGCCTAAAAGGTCAGCACAAAAAGCAAAGTCACAACATGTAAGCCACATAAGCCATGTGAGCCATGTGAGCCACGTGAGCCTGTGCCGGCTTTCGTGGTACATGAGTCAGAAGGTGTTCAAACATGCCCTCTACCTGGCAGCAACTGGAGGATGGCTCCTGAAACAAGGATACGAGTCAAACATAAACATCAAAACATGCATATCATTTAAATGAACAGGTAGAGAGAAACAAAACAAGATGGAAGAAAGGAAGGAAGGAAATCAGCCAACACGGAAGGACAGTGAAAAGAAAGGAGTGAGGAAGGTAGGAAGAAAGGTAGGAATAAAAGTCTCTGCCCCAATATGATGTACGTGCCGCGCGGGTGGACGGTTCTGGTTCCAAGCTGTCGCACTGCCAGGGAAAAAAGTTGCACGGTTCTTCAGTCAATAAACGTTGCAAGTAGTATGCGTGGGAAAGGGCAGGAGCCTCAACCATATCCAACTTGAGAACCGTTTTTTCAATTTTGGAACAATGCCCTTTCCAAATGGAGTTGAATGAGTTCTTGTTTTAGTTTCCGAGATGGTGAGGCCAATAGTGCATCGGGATAGTTCTAGCTCCAAGATGTCCAAAAATTATGAACAACCAAACACATGAGTTCAACATGTTCCAGATTGCACATGAGCAAGATGCGGTTCTATATGGAAAAGTGTGCGAATGCACATGGACTAGTTTCAATTCAACATGATACGTGCAACCATCCGTTAAATACACGTCAAGTCAGAAGATATGAGCTTCACAATTCTGAAAGTATTATTGATGAAGAGGCTCTGCCGAAATGAATATCATGAACGAAATCAAGACTCACTGAGACCATCTTTTCTTGATCTAATAATCGCTTTGGTTCCCTGGTGTTTTTTGGATCGCCAATACGTGCAGCATGTGTTGTGAAGCTCACGAATCTTCAAGGGCGGTTTGTGGAATTTCTTTTGATGCTTTGCTTTTGCATTCGTGTCAGCAGGACTCCCGCTTTCGCTTTGGGCATGGGCTAGGGCAGCCACAGGTCGGGACTGTGGTTTGCGGAATCTCTGTTTGAGATGTGTCCAAGTGATATTTTCTTATGTGTCTCTGAATGGATGGTCCCACTGGCGTGCTGCTTAGTGCCTGAAACCCGAAGGAAGGTGCTGGTGCTCGATTAGCCAGAAGCGCAGCACATTTCAGGGGGTGGAAACTTCATACAAACTTGTGTCCTGGGTTCATTAGACTGGAAGAAACAAACACACAGTTTCAGAATGTGCAGTGCTGCAGTTTCAGCCCGAGGCTCTGAATTGGGACGTGGAAGATGATGGAAGCTTTGCACAAGTTCAACGTGATTTGCTTTGAGTTTGTTTTCCTGTTTTCTCACAGATCCTTTGTGATTTGCTTCTGCCAAAATTGCGCTTCACAAAGGATCTGTGAGAAGAACTCGTCTCGTGCAGAAGAATGCTGAGGCGCTCCCAGAAATAAGAAACAACACCACCCAGATCATCCCGCATCTGATTTTCCCAACTCCATTGCAGTTGTCTATATTGAGCGGTGAAAGTGCACGCTGGTGCAAAGTACTTTATTCAAGATGCTTGCATGCTAAGTACACTCACTCTGTTCAGAGTTTGCTGATTTCTTCGTCAGGATTTTCGCAACGTTCACCACACCAAGGCCAATGCAAAAACCTTTGCAGACGTGTTTGATTGATTGCAATTCTCACAGTTTCGGCTGCGGCAGATCTCAACAACAGACAGGAGTCTAGTGAATCCTTGGCTAAATCTCAAACGTTCAAAGTTGCAGAGAATTGCATTAAGCTGTTACTGCAACCGACGCAGGTCTACCACAAAGCGCATCCCATGCAGGGTGTCAACCCAGCGCACTTACCGATGGCCGCGCTGAATGGTGTGAGCATGGAGAAACGATTCCCATTAATGAGCTCATGAACAGGCAAGTGACAAGTGTGGACATCACAGCGAGAGCCGGCTGAACTACAAAAAGCATGGACAGGGCACTTTTTTGCATCGGATTTTTGCCGGAGACACTTTGAGCAAGCTCTAAGACTTTTGCTTTTGCAATAGCAGAGACAGTTTCGGGATATGTCAAAGCCAGGCTTCTTCACGGGGTGCGATTTTCGTTCCACAACCACAACGGCACAATTCTACAAAAGGATTCAGTTCAATGTACTAGACCATATCACACCGAGGATGAAAATGAACAGTTGCAGCTGCGTTCCACAAAAGGTTGCTTGGCTGGGACCACACAGACAGCCCCTAGTTATTGGAGAAAAGATGCACTAAAATGTCTTCCGGAACCGCGTATTTACATGTATTTAGAATTATTTAGACGCATTTGGTGCCTTTGGGCGGTTTGTACTGAGCACTTTTTTGTACCTGGTGATTTGGATTCCGAAATCCTTTATTCAGGAATTTGGAGTCATGTATTCATTAAAATTGAAAAGATTCGGAATGTTGCCTTTAGCATTGCTTAGCATTGCTTCCCTGTATTCTAAATGTCTTGCAAAGCGAACTTATGAAGCAATGCTCTAAATTCAACACTGAGAAACAGCAAAGCTGCTTTGCAAAATTTGCACGCAGTCTTCCCAAACGAGAAAACACAAAGAAGAAAACAGACAGAAAACACAGTGACCGTCAATAGGAAACAAATTTCACAGTAGCAAGAAGAATGTTTCAAATGTTTTTCTTCACTTTTTTGTCTTCGCTTGTGAAGAGAGAGAGAGAGACTTTGCCAGGCAAACGGTCCTCCACTGGATGCTGACTTCCGGCATGGTGTCAAGCCCCATCCTCAGGTTGCGACAGGACAAGGACATACACTTCATTTACGAAAATATGCTATGTGATGCTATGTGATGCTATGTGATGCTATTATGTCATGCTGTTATGTGATGTTATGTGATGCATACATTGAAAGGGTGTGGGGCCCTGGGCCTTACCGGCCTTCCTTTCGGCCGCCAAACCGTTCCTCCGTGGCCCGTGGCTGGGCTTCCTTGGACTCAAAAAAGATTTGCTTCGGGCGTCAGTTGCTTTCTGCACATTCGTTGCCCTCAGTTGCCCTCTGTCTTACATTTGCATTCTTGCGCTTGCGTGGTCGTTCTGCCATTCTTTGCACTCAAAAAAGGTAAGGCTTTTCATAGAGGATTTGTCCTCGTCTTGTAGCTTTGTGACCTTTTTTTGGTTCCCAGCTGTTCTATTATCAAAAAATCGATGACTCCTCACATCTCCAGATTTTCGATTCATTTCCAACTTGTTTGGAGGGATTCTGATCCCCCAGAGGTCTCCCACCTCATCTCTTTGCCTGTGTGAACTTTGGACTTTGGAGATCTTTGGAGTCGCTTGTTTGGAAACAGGATCACCAAATGTGTTTGTTTGTTTCATGTTTGTTTGTTTGTTTGTTCGTTCGTTGGTTCGATCGTTTGTTTGTTTGTTTGTTTGTTTTGCTTCCATTTTGGCAGGTGTATGAGCCGCCAAATAGTGGAACATTTTTATCAAAATCCCTGGACAGTTTGCAGTGACTTAGAGTCATCTATCTACAATATCTGTCTACGATATCTACTATCTGTATATGTATGTATCTATATATCTATATACATGTATATATCATTATATATCTATTTATCTATATATCTCTATATATCATTATATATCATTATATATCTATATATCTATATATCATTATATCATTATATATCATTATATATCATTATATATCTATATATCTATATAGCTATATATCTATATATGATTCTATCTATATATCATTATATATATATATATATCTTTACATATCTATAAATATCTATATCCATGTCTAATATCTAATATATATAATATCTAATATCTGATATCTGATATCTAATATCTATATCTATATCTATATCTGTAAATCTCTATATCTATATCTAATATCTAATATCTGAAATCTGATATCTGATATCTGATATCTATATCTATATCTATATCTATATCTATATCTATATCTATATCTATATCTAATCTAACATCTAAGATCTAGACCTATATCTATATCTAATCTAACATCTAAGATCTAGACCTATATCTATATCTATATCTATATCTATATCTAATATCTAATCTCTAATATCTGATATCTGATATCTGATATCTGATATCTGATATCTGATACCTGATATCTGATATCTGATACCTGATATCTGATATCTGATATCTGATATGATATCTAATATCTATATCTATATCTATATCCGATATCCAATATCCGATATCCAATATCCAATATCCAATATCCAATATCTATATCTATATCTATATCCATCTATCAAAATTTTTGTATATATATATATATACATATATATATATATATATATACGTGTGCATGCACACATCCTGCATTTGTATATCCTCTCGACAGCTGCGTCAGCGTCTCCAGATAGGGGGATGCGGCAACCCCAGGTCTTCAGTTGAGCAAAGATGTTCAAAGCCACAGTAAGGTCTGGGATCAGCGACTACACGGCCAAGAGCTGCATTCAGGGGTACGACTCTCAAAAGTGTCGCTATGAACGCCACACTTTTGATGGGTCACTTTTGCCTACGGACACTTGGTCTTGCCCACATTTGAAATGAACCATGCCCAGGGGTGTCAAACTTGGACTTTCCTCAAGGTACTACTCTTTGGAGGAACAGCTTCCTGACCAGGAGAAGTTTCTTCAGTACTCATTTGTCACTTTGCATGTGCAAGAGTCTTCTCATGACTTTCAAAAGTCTTTCCATTTGTCAAAGACATAACCGTGGGAGGTGACTTTCATTTTTTCAATGGCCAACTGTGTAGGACCTAGGCCGATGCTTGAAGCCGGGCCGGCGAAATGTACGCTGGCCTAGATAGATGCTTCAACAATTACGATGACACATCAGATGTAGTTAGTTCAGAAGATTGCCGAGTGAACTGAGGTGACGGTGGCAACTCGAGCGCAGTACACTTAAGATCACTAAAGTCCAAAAGATGTGTTTGTTTGGCACAGAAACAGCTGTTCGCTTTTCGCTTCGGATATCAAAATGGTTGAAGTTTGAGGTGAGGAAGGCTCTAAGGACGGTATTCCTTATTCCTTTTTCCTAGGGTATTCCTAAGGTATTCGGTATTTGTGTGACCCTTCTGAAGGACCTTGCTGCTTGGAGCGTTAAAACCACTGCGAGTAATACAAACAGGACTTGCCAGCACCATGCGGGACAGGGCCGTGTGGAACCGTTCCAGACGGTTTGGTTTCCGTGGAAGGGTTCGTTGCTGTACAGTTCAAGCAACCGTCCTGGCAAAGCAAATTGAGTCAGGTCGTACAACATCGTTCCGAAAGCTTTGGAAAAAAGGTTACAATGGATTACGTTACATGTTGCTTCGGCATGCGTTGGTGGCGTTTTTTGCAGGGCATTGGCCGATTCTTGACAGCATTTGGGCAGTTCCCCTATGTCTCAAGAACAAGGCCTAGCGTTTCGCATATCTCTGGGATGAGTGGTGGTGGTTGTGGAGCTGCGGTGGGTGATGGCGGGGACACTGGCGGCCGAAAGTGGTGGCTTCTACTGCAAGCCGTTTGGGTAAGGTCTTGGTGAGTTCCTGGCTGTGTTTCGGGTGCATCCACTCATCCTATGAGTGTCTTTTCTCTTCTTTCTCTTCTTTTGAAGTGTTGCTTTGCCGTGTTTTGGTGTCCGATTTCAAGTGTTCTCACTAGGCAATGTGGTCTTCCGTTTGGGTCCGGCCTACGTGGGTAGTATTTGTGCCTTCACAAGACCAAGCTTTGCAACACGATTAAGCACTACCGAGAACGATGTCGACATAATTGCTGCATCAGGAAAAGGACGCCACTGAGTATGTATAGTAAAGTTCATGAACAATACGATAGGGTCCAAGCTATTTCAAGGTTGACAGAAGGGAGGATATAGATTGCAAATCTGTTTGCTTGATCCTGAGGTTCGGGGTTCCGTCTGTGCTGCTGGCAGTTTGAGACGATCTCACGAGACACGAAGAGTATCCAAGAGTTTGAACTAGACCTAACTTACCTAACTTCCTGATGTGGACGTGCCGACGTGCTGCTTGCGCTCGACAGGTGCGAACTGACATCCCTGCACCGGCACCAGGACGGCGCAGCTGCACTTGATGGTAGATTTGCTTAAGTTTGCTTACTTGTTTCCATGGTGAGGATCTAGTTGCACTTGTGCTTTCCGCCAAGGTCATCCACACAACACTAGTACTAGTAGCAGGGGCAAAAGCAGTAGTAGCGGTAGCAGTAGCGGTAGCAGTAGCAGCGGCAGCAGTAGCAGCAGCAGCAGTATGGAACCTGTGCCTATCGTTGTGGTGGGCCATGAGTGTGTCATTCCACATACATTGTTATGAAATACTACGATCATACTGAAACTGCTGTTGTGATGTTCACGGCTACTATTGTTAGTGTACTAAATTGACTCGTACTGTCCCTGTGAGTCCCTGTAGTCCACCTCTTTTTATAGAGGATAGACTCGGATAGATCCATTCCTTGGAGATTGCACGAGACACCGGCGCCTGGGCCAGGCCTGGCCGTGGCCGAAGTAGGTGACCTTGAAGATGCTCTGAAAGATCACGCGACTACTACGACTACTACGACTACGACTACTACGACTACGACTACGACTACGACTACGACTACTACTACTACTACTACTACTCCTACTCCTACTCCTACTGCTGCTGCTCCTGCTACTGCTGCTGCTGCTACTCCTACTGCTACTGCTACTGCTGCTACTCCTACTGCTACTGCTACTGCTACTGCTACTGCTGCTGCTACTCCTACTGCTACTCCTACTGCTACTGCTACTGCTACTGCTACTGCTGCTGCTACTCCTACTGCTACTGCTACTGCTACTGCTACTGCTACTGCTGCTGCTGCTGCTGCTGCTGCTGCTGTTACTACCACCACTACTTCTTCCTCCTACTGCTCCTCCTCCTGCGACCACCGCTACCTGTAACTTTGACTATGAATACAAGTACTCCTCTGTAAATCCTGTCTTCTACAAAGTAGAAGTAGCGACAAGAACTATATACCAAATCCGTCCAAATCCTGCTTCTTCTACTACATGTACCACTAGAACTGCGTACGACTAGTACTACAATCACAACCGGTAACCAGTACGCAGGTACTACTAGCACTGCTGGTCTGCCAGTACTCCTTGCACAACTAACACTACTAGTGCTACTAGCAGTTCTCATGCTATTAGTGCTAGAAGTACTGCCACCGAAAGGTAGTAGCAGTCATATTCGTAGTCGTAGTAGTAGTCAGAACAGTATTGCTGCCACTTGTTTTCAAGACAAGAAGCAGTTGTGTTCTTGTTGCTTTTACTTTGTTTGTGCTATTCCTTTTTGCGTGCAATGTGCCGACCAGACAAGCGGTCCATCGCAGACAATTGCAGCTATGGTGACGAGTGCACCGCTGCGGTATCTTGGAGTTCTTTGAGAGCACATGGAAGCTGCATTGTGGTCCCAAAAGCAGGAAGCTGCATTTGCAAAAAACTACTCTGGCTTCGCCCAGCGTCCCTTGAACCAAGATGAACCAAGGCCTTGCTGAATCCACAACGCTTTGATGATCGGGGCGTGCCTGATCGAGACTTTCTTATCAGAAGACCTAAGGCGAGGACCGCTCCTTACAGCTGTTGCAAGTCGTAGTGCAAGTCCGCTTGGCACAGATCATCACTCAGCACGGCGACAGTCAAGTAGGCTACCAGTAGCTCACTAGGCCTCGTATTTGCCACAGATGTTGATCAATCGAACTTGTTCCACAGTTTTCAAACCTTTTAACAGAAATCACTGGCCAACGGATATTGGTTCAAACCAAAGGCAAGCCAACAAACGCTACTCACCATAAAGTAAAGGAGCCAAAGATGACTGAAATCAACAAAATAGACATACCACAAAAATCTTGTTGAACGACAGACAAACTTTTTACTTATATACACTGTTTTGTGCGCAAACACTTCGACATCAAATCATGTTTTGCACACCCTTTCCCCAGCAACACCCTGTCATCCAAATGTTCTTTCAGCATGGAGGCCGCCATATTACCAGACAACATGATGCAATATGGAATGCGGAAAGAAAACTATTTTGCTTTAATTACAAGCTGTGTCAAATCAATCCATGGCCACATTTTTTTGCTTTGCTCCATTCTTCACAGACTTCTTAATGTCGCCGCGCTCTGAAGAAACCAACTGTGAATAGCTCCACAGGTATCCATAGGATCACTATGGTTTGATATTCTTCAATACATTTCAATACTGGATTCTGTTTGGGAAGGACACCTGAAATGTACATAGCATTCATTGCATTCATTGCACGACCAGATTTCCAACGTGTACAGCTGGTCAGGATGAGCTCCGGGCACTGGTTGAATCCTGCGACGTGGAAGGGGTGGGATCTGAGTTGCGAGGATTTGAAAAGATTTGAAGCTAGGGCAGATGGCAGCAAGACAATATCATACAATATGTATCAAGTAGCAATTGCTATCAATGTATCCCATTGATCTTTGAAGTGCGAGCAAGATTCAACAGAGATAGAGAGAATGATTCCAGGTGGATTTTGACGCCCTTTGGGAAGAGCGCTGGCCCAAATTTTAAGAAGCAAACTTTGAGAGATCGCATTTTGTCCTTTTTATTTTGAGAGAGCGAGATGATTCGAGATATTTCTAGACGATAGGATACGATAGTCGTGGATTATCTTTAATCCCTACATTTGGGTCCCTGGTTGTGCCTCAGGTCTGTTCCTCTTTTCGATGATGGCTTACCAATGGTATCACTGGATGCACTGCCAGCATCCAAGCCTGCAAAAAACTGCACACACTTGCTCATTCTATAACAGAGCTGTTACTCATCATAAGTTGAACATATAGATTCAATATATATATATATATATATATATATATATATAGAATGGGCTAACGCCCAGGTGCCGCCGACCCCCCTTTTCAAGAGTTGGTGAGCAAGGACTGAACCTGGTATATCACAGCTAGTGTTAGCCCCGAGGGTTGCCTTGGAAAGCCTCAGCTCCTATCTCTGCCATAGCAAGCCTGCATTCTCACAAAAGAAAGGGGTCGGCGGCACCTGGGCGTTAGCCCATTCTATAAGAAGACCTTCCCATGTGCCATGGTAGGGCACCCAAAGGCATAGTAGCTTGCTGTGGCATTGCGCGGCGGTTGCGTGGCTGCTGTTCGGACCCTGTAAGACGTTCCCATTTGCCATGGTAGTGGCTGGGGGGGGGCCTTCGTGGGTGTGTGGTCT
>VSDK01013728.1:254658-272305 GCA_009767595.1 Symbiodinium kawagutii
GTTCGTTGCCTTGGGACGGCTAACGAGGCGTTTGCGGGCGGGCAAACGGCAGGGCTGAAAACCCTATAAGAAGACCTTCCCATGTGCCATGGTAGGGCACGCAAAGGCATAGTGGCTTGCTGTGGCATTGCGTGGCTGTTGCCCGCAAAAGCATAGTGGCTTGCTGTGGCCTTGCGTGGCTGTTGCCTTGCTGCAAGGGTGCTGGCCATGATTTGCCATGGTTTTGGCTTGCTTTGGCATGGCGTTGCTGTTGCCAGGGTGGTCGTTGCCTTGGGACGGCTAACGAGGCGTTTGCGGGCGGGCAAACGGCAGGGCTGAAACCGCTATAATAAGACCTTCCCATGTGGCATGGTAGGGCACGCAAAGGCATAGTGGCTTGCTGTGGCCTTGTGTGGCTGTTGCCTTGCTCCCAAGGGGCTGGCCATTATTTCCTGGGGCATGGCGTTGCTGTTGCCAGGGGGGTCGTTGCCTTGGGACGGCTAACGAGGCGTTTGCGGGCGGGCAAACGGCAGGGCTGAAACCGCTATAATAAGACCTTCCCATGTGGCATGGTAGGGCACGCAAAGGCATAGTGGCTTGCTGTGGCCTTGTGTGGCTGTTGCCTTGCTCCCAAGGGGCTGGCCATTATTTCCTGGGGCATGGCGTTGCTGTTGCCAGGGGGGTCGTTGCCTTGGGACGGCTAACGAGGCGTTTGCGGGCGGGCAAACGGCAGGGCTGAAACCGCTATAATAAGACCTTCCCATGTGGCATGGTAGGGCACGCAAAGGCATAGTGGCTTGCTGTGGCCTTGTGTGGCTGTTGCCTTGCTCCAAAGGTGCTGGCCATTATTTCCTGGGGCATGGCGTTGCTGTTGCCAGGGTGCTCATCGCCTTGGGACGGCTAACGAGGCGTTTGCGGGCGGGCAAACGGCAGGGCTGAAACCGCTATAATAAGACCTTCCCATGTGGCATGGTAGGGCACGCAAAGGCATAGTGGCTTGCTGTGGCATTGCGTGGCTGTTGCCCACAAAAGCATAGTGACTTGCTGTAGCGTTGCGTGGCTGTTGCCTTGCTGCAAGGGTGCTGGCCATGATTTGCCAAGGTCTTGGCTTGCTGTGGCATGGCGGTGCTGTTGCCAGGGTGGTCGTTGCCTTGGGACGGCTAACGAGGCGTTTGCGGGCGGGCAAACGGCAGGGCTGAAAACCCTATAATAAGACCTTCCCATGTGCCATGGTAGGGGCATAGTGGCTTGCTGTGGCCTTGTGTGGCTGTTGCCTTGCTGCAAAGGTGCTGGCCATTATTTCTTAGGTCTTGGCTTGCTGTGGCATGGCGTTGCTGTTGCCAGGGTGTTCGTTGCCTTGGGACGGCTAACGGGGCGTTTGCGGGCGGGCAAACGGCAGGGCTGAAACCCCTATAAGAAGACGTTCCCATGTGCCATGGTAGGGCACGCAAAGGCATAGTGGCTTGCTGTGGCATTGCGTGGCTGTTGCCCGCAAAAGCATAGTGACTTGCTGTGGCATTGCGTGGCCGTTGCCTTGCTGCAAGGGTGCTGGCCATGATTTGCCATGGTTTTGGCTTGCTTTGGCATGGCGTTGCTGTTGCCAGGGTGGTCGTTGCCTTGGGACGGCTAAGGAGGCGCTTGCGGGCGGGCAAACGGCAGGGCTGAAGCCCGTATAATTAAGACCTTCCCATGTGCCATGGTCGTACCGGGTTGCTGTGGCATAAGACCTTCCCATGTGCCATGGTAGTACGGGTTGCTGTGGCATAGTGACTTGCTGTGGCATTGAATGGCGGTTGCCTTGCTCCTGTATTGTTGCGAGGGTGCTGGCCAATATTTTGCCATGGTCTTGGCTTTGCGGGCAGGCAAACGCAAGGGCTGGGTCATTGCCTTGGGACAGTTAACGAGGGGTTGCCAGGGGGCTGGGGGTTGCGAGGGTGCTGGCCAATATTTTGCCATGGTCTTGGCTTTGCGGGCAGGCAAATGCAAGGGCCGGGTCATTGCCTTGGGACGGCTAACGAGGGGTTGCCAGGGTGCTGGCGTGCCTTGGGAACGGGTCAACATTCACGCCTACGGCGATCCCAGGCACCGCCCCTGCCTTGGCCATAGGCAGGGGTCGGCGGATATATACACACATATATATATATATACACATATATGTGTATATATATATACACATATATATTTGTGTATATATATATATATATATATGTATATATATGTGTGTATATATGTGTATATACACATAAATAATCTCTCGTACATTTGATCTAAAACTCGAAGCCAACATATCGAGAAGGGCTAAGCATCTTACCTGTGTGCGATCAGCAGATGTTTCTATGACAGAAATGAGATCATGGACTCTCCCAAGGCATCGAGATTAGTCACAGGTCCCCTTAAGGGCCCCGCTAAGGGCCCCCTCACGTTCTCGAAAGTTCTCAAAAGTTCTCTAGACTGGATCTGGATCTCCTCGCCGCCAAGGCTTTTTGTGCATACCAAAAAGCTGGAGGACCGAGTCCAGCCGACTTGTCTTCGGCCAGCTTTGATAGCGTTTACACAGTGGACATATTCATTACATATTCATTACATATTCATTGACTATTCATTACACATTGATTACATGTTCATTACATATTCATTAATTTTTCCCTAGATAGCTGACAAGCTATAAGGGGTTCTTACTTCTCTATGGTAGGGAATCGAGTCGGGGCTTTTGTTTGCCGCTGTTTTGCCGCTGCTCATGCTTGTCTCCTTTGTCTCCCCTTTGTCTCTCTTGTGGCTCTGGATCGGCGCTTTCTTTGCCGCTGATGTGCCGCTGCTCATGCTTGTCTCCCTTGGTCTCCCCTTTGTTTCCCCTTAGTCTCCTTTTGTCTCCCCTTTCTTGCCCTTTCTCTCCCTTTGTCTCCCTTGTGGCTCTGGATCGGCGCTTTGTTTGCCGCTGCTCTGCCGCTGCTCATACTTGCCTCCCTTTGTCTCCCTTTGTCTCGCGTTTATCTCCCTTGTGGCTCTGGATCGGCGCTTTGTTTGTCGCTGCTCTGCCGCTGCTCATGCTTGTCTCCCTTTGTTTCGTCTTTGTCTCGCCTTTGTCTCCCCTTTGTCTCGCCTTTTGTCTCCCTTTTGTCTCCCCTTTGTCTCCCCTGTCTCCCTTGTGGCTCTGGATCGGCGCTTTCTTTGTCGCTGCTCTGCCGCTGTTTTGACGCTGCTCATGCTTGTGTCCCTGTGTCTCCCCTTTGTCTCCCCTTTGTTTCCCCTTTGTCTTTCCTTTGTCCCCCTTGTGGCTTTGGATCGGCGCTTTCTTTGCCGTGCTCTGCTGCCGCTCATGCTTGTCTCCCTGTGTCTCGCCTTTGTCTCCCGTTTGTCTCTCTTGTGGGTGTGGATGGGCGCTTTATTTGCCTCTGCTCTGCCGTTGCCCATGCTTGTCTCCCTTTGTCTCGCCTTTGTCTCGTCTTTGTCTCCCTTTGTCTCCCCTTTGTTTCCTCTTTGTCTCCCCTTTGTCTTTGCTCTGTCTCCCTTGTGGCTCTGGATCGGCGCTTTGTCTGCTGCTGCTCTGCCGCTGCTCATGCCTGCCTCCCTCTGTTTCGCCTTTGTCTCGCCTTTTGTCTCCTCTTTATCTCCTCTTTGTCTTTCCGATCTATGAAAAATAGTGTGCAGGGCGTGAACAAATACACAACCTAAAATATATGAATATATTTTTGTAAACAAACCATGCAATTCAAAACGCAAGTTTATGGTACACACCCTGGAAGTCCTTGTGCGTAATGCGTCCACTATCTGGGGTCTATGCTGGTTAAATTCTTTACATGATTCATTGCCTATTCATTGCATATTCATTACGTGTTCATTGCATATTCATTACGTTTTAATCACATGTGTGGTATTTTTTCCTTACATGTTCACTACATGTTCATTACATATTCATTACATGTTAACTCCATGTTCATTACGCATTCATTACGTGTTCATTACATGGTCACTGCGTATTCATTACATACTCATTACGTATTCATTGCAAATTCATTACAGGTTAACTACATATCCATTACATGTTCGCTACATGTTCATTACATGTTCCTTACATGTATATTACATATTCCATTGCATGTTCATTACATACTCACTACATGTTCATTGCATGTTCATTACATGTTCACCACATATTGGTTACATATTCATTACATGTTCACTACGTATTCATCACATGTTCATTACATATTCATTACATATTTATCACATGTTCTTTTCATAGTCAGTACACGTTGATGGCATATTCACTACATGTTCAGTACATGTTCACTGTGTATTCACTACACGTTCACTACGTACTCATTACATGTTCACTACGTATTCATTACGTCATTACACATTCATTACATATTCTTTGAGTTTGCATTACATATTAATTACATGTTCATTACATATTAACGACATGTCCGTTAGATATTCATTGCATATTCATTGAATATACATTACACTTTCATTACATATGCATTTCATATTCATTACATATTCATCACATGTTCATTACATGTTCATTACATATTCATGACATGTTTATTTCAGATTCATGACATGTTCATTACATATTTATCACATGTTCCTTGCATGTTCATTACATGTTCATTGCATGTTCCTTACATTGTTCACTATTTTTGATTACCGTAGATATTCACTACGTACGTATTCACTACGCATACGTTCATTACATATTCACTACACATTCACTACATATTCATTACATAGTGTACATTTGTTTATGTCGTGGACAGATCTTGCTCTTACCGTCTTTCAACAGTAGACAGGTGTACCTGTTGCATTCTGTTGCAAACTGGAGCTACTGGCCAGCATGGCATGACGCTCTATTTGCACGTGTATTTGTATATAAACAAAATTTGCAGATATGAGATGTATGTATATATATATATACATATGGAGTATGGGTGCACGCATGCACATCCGTCAATCATGTTTTGACCGTCCTGCACTCAATTTGAAGCCTTTGCAGTGACGGATGCGCAGCCAGACACTGCCAGCTTGGAGTATAGTGCTTCAAACACTACTTGTGTGTTGTAACGCCGCGAACGCAAAGGATGGTTCCCATTCAAAACGTAAAACCAATGATCCCAATGTTCAATGCATCGATCCCAGCCTTTCCGTGTTGGGGATCCCGTGGCTTGGACGGAACCAATGCAACGCTACAAGTGGCTTTGTGCCAGCCTCATTTGCCAGGTGGCTGCCCTCCATACTGGCACAGGGCCTGGTCTAGCAGCATACAAGGGCGTTTCTCGGCACAAGCAACGGATCGCGTGTTGAAGTTAGATCTTTGTTTTGCATTCTATTTTGCATTCTATTTTGCATTCTATTTTGCATTCTATTTTGCATTCTATTTTGCATTCTATTTTGCATTCTATTTTGCATTCTATTTTGCATTCTATTTTGCATTCTATTTTGCATTCTATTTTGCATTCTATTTTGCATTCTATTGTGCATTCTATTTTGCATTCTATCTTGCATTCTATTGTGCATTCTGTTGTGCATTCTATTTTGCATTCTATTGTGCATTCTATTTTGCATTCTGTTGTGCATTCTATTTTGCGTTCTATTGTGCATTCTATTGTGCATTCGATGTTGCATTCTATTTTGCATTCTGTTGTGCATTCTATTTTGCGTTCTATTGTGCATTCTATTGTGCATTCGATGTTGCATTCTATTTTGCATTCTGTTGTGCATTCTATTTTGCGTTCTATTGTGCATTCTATTGTGCATTCGATGTTGCATTCTATTTTGCATTCTGTTGTGCATTCTATTTTGCGTTCTATTGTGCATTCTATTGTGCATTCGATGTTGCATTCTATTTTGCATTCTGTTGTGCATTCTATTTTGCGTTCTATTGTGCATTCTATTGTGCATTCGATGTTGCATTCTATTTTGCATTCTGTTGTGCATTCTATTTTGCGTTCTATTGTGCATTCTATTGTGCATTCGATGTTGCATTCTATTTTGCATTCTGTTGTGCATTCTATTTTGCGTTCTATTGTGCATTCTATTGTGCATTCGATGTTGCATTCTATTTTGCATTCTGTTGTGCATTCTATTTTGCGTTCTATTGTGCATTCTATTGTGCATTCGATGTTGCATTCTATTTTGCATTCTGTTGTGCATTCTATTTTGCGTTCTATTGTGCATTCTATTGTGCATTCGATGTTGCATTCTATTTTGCATTCTGTTGTGCATTCTATTTTGCGTTCTATTGTGCATTCTATTGTGCATTCGATGTTGCATTCTATTTTGCATTCTGTTGTGCATTCTATTTTGCGTTCTATTGTGCATTCTATTGTGCATTCGATGTTGCATTCTATTTTGCATTCTGTTGTGCATTCTATTTTGCGTTCTATTGTGCATTCTATTGTGCATTCGATGTTGCATTCTATTTTGCATTCTGTTGTGCATTCTATTTTGCGTTCTATTGTGCATTCTATTGTGCATTCGATGTTGCATTCTATTTTGCATTCTGTTGTGCATTCTATTTTGCGTTCTATTGTGCATTCTATTGTGCATTCGATGTTGCATTCTATTTTGCATTCTGTTGTGCATTCTATTTTGCGTTCTATTGTGCATTCTATTGTGCATTCGATGTTGCATTCTATTTTGCATTCTGTTGTGCATTCTATTTTGCGTTCTATTGTGCATTCTATTGTGCATTCGATGTTGCATTCTATTTTGCATTCTGTTGTGCATTCTATTTTGCGTTCTATTGTGCATTCTATTGTGCATTCGATGTTGCATTCTATTTTGCATTCTGTTGTGCATTCTATTTTGCGTTCTATTGTGCATTCTATTGTGCATTCGATGTTGCATTCTATTTTGCATTCTGTTGTGCATTCTATTTTGCGTTCTATTGTGCATTCTATTGTGCATTCGATGTTGCATTCTATTTTGCATTCTGTTGTGCATTCTATTTTGCGTTCTATTGTGCATTCTATTGTGCATTCGATGTTGCATTCTATTTTGCATTCTGTTGTGCATTCTATTTTGCGTTCTATTGTGCATTCTATTGTGCATTCTATTTTGCATTCTATGTTGCATTCTATGTTGCATTCTATGTTGCGTTCTATGTTGCATTCTATGTTTCATTCTATGTTGCATTCTATGTTGCATTCTATGTTGCATTCTATGTTGCATTCCATTTTGCATTCTATGTTGCATTCTATTTTGCATTCTATGTTGCATTCTCTGTTGCATGCTATGTTGCGTTCTATTTTGCGTTCTATTTTGCGTTCTATTTTGCATTCTATTTTGCGTTCTATTTTGCATTCTATTTTGCATTCTATTTTGCATTCTATTGTGCATTCTATTTTGCATTCTATTTTGCGTTCTATTTTGCATTCTATTTTGCATTCTATTGTGCATTCTATTTTGCATTCTATTTTGCATTCTATTTTGCATTCTATTTTGCGTTCTATTTTGCATTCTATTTTGCATTCTATTGTTTTATCGTGGATTTGTATTTTGAGTATATGAAGAAATATTGATTTATGTATTCGAAATTTGGGTTAGAAGACAGCGGTTTGGAGTGAAAACCCTCAGCACATACAGAATACAAGTTCAAGAGCATTGAATTGGAAGTTGCAGTTTTGGTACGTTGTATATATTTTTCCAACCACCTACAGGTCTATGGTCTACGTTAGAGCCTATGTACATGACTTTGTCATCCTGTGTTTTGAGGCATTGTGACCTCTAGCTGGTTCGGCCGATGACAAGGCAGAGTTTGTGGGGAATGGTAGTGAATTTTGTCGGATACATGCGTTTGTTCAAGCAAAACGAGTGTCATTTTTTCTGCAGCTGAAGACAGTGCAGTAAATGTTTCTCATCGATCTGCATTGTGATGCATTGTACTTCTCTCATTGTGCTTGTGTTTCCCTTTCCCTTTCCAAAGCTCATGAGGCTATGGAAAGCATGGGGTGCAACTTGCACCAGGCATCCCAGGGCATAGATAGCCCTGGCTATGCTCTGTATCACTGAGTTTGTTTCACACACGAGCTCACATAAAGTCAGCAGTGCCAAAGGCAAAGCAAGCCATGTCACGTGACACATGGATCCTATGCATGTCCAGATAGATATTGTATCACAAAAGCTACAGTAGGTTTTGCTCCTAGAGTTCTAATAGCTTCAGGCCTTAGCTGTCTTCTTCTATGGTTTGGCTTAGGAACAAACTGTGAAAATCTCTCAACGAAGGCATGGTCTCAAGCACCCCCCATCAATGTGATAACAAACATTAAGTTTCAGTCTATCAGACTTGCGATTGCCTTCCATCCATGATCATCCATCATCATCTAGGATCATCCATCATCATCTAGGATCATCCATCATCACCTAGCATTATCCATCATCATCCATCATATAATCTAGCATCATCGATCAGTATCCATCATCATCTAGCACCATCGACCATCCAGCATCAACATTGATCATAATGGATCATCATCCATCATCATCCAGCACTATCCATCATCGTTCATCATCATCTGTCATCATCCTTTACCATCCAGCATCATCTAGCATCATCAGCATCATCTAGCATCATCAGCATCCCCAGCATCATCAGCATCATCATAAATCAGCATTAATCATCACTGATCATCATCCAGCATCATGCAGCACCACCATTGATCATCATCTATCATTCAGCATCATGCAGCACTATCATTTGTGTGTGTATGTGTGTGTGTGTTCATGATCATTATCATGATTATCTATAGTTGGCATCAGTAGCAAAACCGTCGTGCTCCTCACATTGTCATCATTGGCATAATTATAATACTTAAGTTAGCATCAGTATCATGACCATCGTCCTCATCATCATCGACGTCGACGTCCTCGTCGTCCTCCTCCTCGTCGTCATCATCATCATCGTCATCGTCATCGTCACCATCACCATCACCATCACCAACACCATCACCATCACCATCACCATCACCATCATCATCATCATCGTCGTCATCATCATCATCATCATCATCATCACCATCATCATCATCATCATCATCATCATCATCATAGCCATCACAGCCATCACAACCATCATAGCCGTTATTGCTTTTATCACCAGCATCACCATGATGGCCATCATCGCCAACATTGGCAACATGGCCAACATCGTAATTGCCTTTACAATCAAGCCACACTTGTTCGTCCATTCAAGCCCCCAGTACAATTGTGGGCATGACTATGCGCACATGCATGCATACACACATGCATAGGCACGTACCTACAGACTTCCTACCTGCACACACACAGCGTAGATGCATTTATTCAGTACCCGCATACTTTATATGCAAATATACAGACCCAAAAACGCATTTTATGCGTACATACATTGCAGTACCATTGCACTGCAATAACTTGCATTACGGTACACAAACATGAACACGTTTCATGGATATTATGGACAGGAGACACTTGAGCTCACCTGATTGTTCCTTCTTAATAATTGTCATGAAATTGTCATTGAACGTCCTATACACTGAGCCTCACCGAGCTCCTCGGTATCAGGTTTCCGTTTTGCTTCCTTTGCCTTCAGCCTTTGGCATCGCTTGAAATTTGAGCAATGCGATTGCTGCGATTGTTTTCAGTGTTTCTGAGCACTGATACGATTGCTCCAAGACTCCAAGACTTGTTCCTGGCAGTGTTCCAATCGTAGTGTAGGAGCTGATAGATTTTGAAAGGAACGCAGTGTCAAGTCTTTCACTTTCCGTCTCTGTGACACAAACGTGTCACACTGCGGCATGCAGTTTGTGCTCCTTCGTGCTCCTGTGGAAAAGTTTTTTCGTTGAACAACTTTTTGCGGTGCAGTTCTTGGATTTGCCGGACTTGACGCGCAGAGTTCAGGTGGCCACCTGAGTCGACGCTCCCGGTTTTTGCAGACCTCCAATAAGGAACCTGAAGAATGGATAAGAATTGTTGGCTTCCAACTTCAAGCTGCTGTCTTTGTTCCCTTGTGTTCCATTGCCATGTTTTTCAAGTGTTGCTTTGATGCCGGCCCTACGCTCAACCCAGTATGTTGCAGTCAAGCCAATTTACATGATGCAAAGCCAAGCAAATGATGATTCTCATTCCGGCATTCAGTGAAGCTGAAAGCCGGTTTGCAACCATGAGGTGGCATTTGGAACTTCACACTGAAACACAAATATTATGTATGTATCACGGATCATGGAAGCCATTGTGTGCAGAAAATAAATTTGAAATCTTTGAGTTCGCTACGTGCTACACAATGATTTTTTTCGTCTTTCCTGAGCCGGGTGCAAAAGTTCCTTGGACTGAAAAGTACTGCTGCAAAAGATCGTTGAGCTCACAGCAAAGTAAGATTCCAACAAAGGAGGACGAATGAAGAAAAGGAAAAAGATAAGGAGTAAGATAAGGAAAGATTTGAATACTCTTAATGAGGCAGCGAAGCTGACAGCTATTTGTTTTTTTGGACACAATCTTATTGCCACCGAGGTTTCCCAGTCTCGCCTAGCTTAGATGAGATCGTGATCTATCTCAGGCCAGCGAGGTTTTCCATGTTTTTCCCATGGAAGCTGCACAGAGATGTACTGTACGCAGTATGAGCCAGTACCGATTTTATGCAATCCCGAGTCTGGGCATAGCAAGGTGCCTCCACAAAAGACGCATTTGCGCATAGTACTGCTTGCCCCTGCCCTGGTGGCCACTACGACTATTCACTTCAACCAACACAGCATAGTATGAGTACATCCATAATCACCAGAAAAAAATATACCGCCAAGACGGATTCCTTGTTGAAAAATCGGATCTGTGTGATGGTTTGGGGGTCAGGACGGTATGGCCATCTATGGACCCACCAAAATTGCTTGGAAAGCCTTTTGGCATCAGACCAGTGGTGATTCTTCAAAGGTGAAGCCATGGACCGTTGAGCCCGGGAACCTGGAACCGGGAGAAGTGCTCAGGCTGAGCGTTTGAGGGCTCTGGGGGAGCCTCTATGATCAACATTCGGCCAAAAGGATATACACTGAAACAAAAAACATCAATGACACTTCCAGACTCTGTTATCTCTTTGACTTTTTGGAACATGATTTGAACCTGATTGATGTCTACTCGGTTATATTATATGCCTTAATATGATATGTGTAAATTTTTGTTTTACGTACATAATTACACACTATATGTCTATACTTTTTTCATTCATACAGATACACGAGCAAGTTTCTTCATGTCCAGCGCTTTTAACAACCTGTGGTAGTAACTCCGCACCACCATTCATCTATCGCTGTTTTGGTCCGCATCCTGTATATACACCTATTCTTCGTTTCCTGACAGCCATCAGTATATGTAGTTGGGATTCCAACACCTAGGTCCAATAGTGTATAGGGGTCCTTAGAATGGTATGTCCGCAAGTACACTGCGGATTCATCCAGGCCCAGGTACAGTCAAACGTGTCTTTCAGGAGGTGGATTGGTTCAAGGGTCCGAAGCGCTGCAACTGGTGCTTCAGAACCCAGATGTGACCCCTTCCACCCTAAACTTCCACACAAATCTAAACTTGCAGAAGCATTGCTCTGAGTGTGACTCAACATGCTCTCCTTCATTCAAGGCTTCTGCAGGTTTAGATCTGTCTAGAGAAGTTCAGGGTGGAAGGGGCCACATCTGGATTCTGAGGAAATAGTTGCGGTGTTTCGGACCCTGGAACCAATCCACCTTCTGAAAGACGCGCTTCACTTTGCTACGATTTGCATTCTGTGCAATCTGCTCATTAAGATACAAAGGGGTCACATCCAGAAGGATTGGATTTGCTTCCTTTGAAGCCACTAATAAAGCCTTATACCAGGGTTGGAAATGGCAACAAGCCGTCGTGCTACATAGGACGCTGTTGAGACATAGCTGGTATCTCAGCAATTGTGAAAGATAAGATAACACAACTCTTAGGAATTAGAGTAGACAGAGAATAGAACTTGAAATAAGTTCAAGATTGATAGCAGGGAAATGCAGACGAGGCAAATACAAACCATCGGGGCACCGGGGCGGGGTTGGGTGGGGTGGTTTATTTGATTGGGATCAGGTAACTTCAGCCGGATTCTGACACCGTTTTGTTGAAAGCAGCATTGCAAGGCCCCCTGCGACTTCGGAATGTGAGTTCGTGAGGGCAGTGAGGTAAGAGATCGCGAATTGGAACTCTTTCTTTTCATAGGAGCATAGAAGAGAAATAAAGGGTCGGTCTTGCAATGCTGCTTTCAACAAGACGGTGTCAGAATCCAGCTGAAGTTACTTGATCCCAATCAAATAAACCACCCCGCCCAACTCCCCCGTTGCTCCGATGGTTTGTGTTCGCCTAGTTTGTCTTTCGCTGTTGCACCGAGCAAGGGCAGTGACACTGTTGACCCATTCCCAGACACTCCACTCACTCCGTTGCCTCACAAGCTCGTGCGCGTGCCCCTGAACCACTGGACTGTCTTGGAGAGGCTCAACCTGATGGTTGGCCTCTTCTTGTTGGTCCGGTGGTTCAAGGGCACGTGCGCGAGCCTGTGAGGCGACGGTGTGGGGGGAGTGCGAGGGCTTGGGTTGGCAGAGGATCTGTTCCATTGCCCGGGCGGCAGTCGAGGACGGACAAGGCGGACCGCCTTCGGGGATACGTGGGAGCAGGTGGGGATTGGTTGCCGGTAGGGGTTGGGCTGGTTGGCTTGCAGCTTGAGTCGGAGGAGGTCGTTGGCCCTCCTTCCGGCTTGAGCGGCGGGCCATCTAGCCCGGCACCTCACTCCCGGCCCTGGCTGCCCCCGGGATCGGGTAACGGGCTGGTCCCCTGACAGCGGCTATTCTTGTTGATCATATATAGACATGTATGATTTCAATGTGTACACATATATTGACTCCTAGAGGTTTATTTATGCGTACGTAGACAGATCTCTGCAGACGTCTATGCTTCGGCGCTCCTCGAGGCGCAAGGCCTCGACAACTTGTGGCTGGCCCTGAACTTGGCCTTGATCGGAGAGGCTCGGAGAGGTCCAGGGATTTGGTTCCGTGGTGCAGTGAGACCAACATTCACATCCATCAGCCCATGCAGCCGTGGATGGCTGCTGGACCCCCCCAGGCCTTTCACGACCAGGGCGGCGAAGTTGTTTGCGGAGCAGTCGTTTCGGTGAGGCGCATCGCAGACCATTCGATTTGCGCATACTATGTACATCTATGTACATGGTGATACATGTACAGCGTGTGTATTTAAACTTTTTTCAGGCATGGAAGCATGGATGTGTCTCTTCACAAAAAGGTGTATATATATATACACCTTCATACAGTTATACAGTTATTTATTTACACACATATGTAAATGAATAAAGAAATGCATGTATAAGAAGTAAACGGTTTGTTTACATAGACACATCCTCATACGCACTCAGGTCAAAGCAGCAACATGATAGATTCAACGACTATATTTTCAAATATGGGAGGTTCATGGCATGACAACTGAGCTAGGATCAATCAAATCCTGGTATGAAAATTCATCATCAGTGGCAATGGACCTGGTGCCAAATTTGGAGTACCGATATTCTGGATCAGTGACCTTTCATCAGTATGAAAATTCGGGATGCCAAATTAGAAGTACCGCTGACAAAGTGCAGAAGTGGGCCGCAGTCCGTGTTGCTGATGATTGGTGGGTTGTTGTTGGTTCCCGTTTGTTCCACAATTGTGAACCTTCATTCACCAGTGTCAAATCATCGTGGAGCACCATGTTCCATCATTGGCCCATTATCGCTACTAAGTATCGACCAGTGATACACTCCAATACCTTGAGATGGCAGTGGAACATCGCCATATTTTACGGACAAATCCTGAGAAATGATCCTTTGAACTGGTGGATTTTCCAGCCAGCCATGTTTTGCCAGAGGGTAACCTTTATTGACCACTGGTTGGTGGTTGGATTCACATTTTGCATATTTTCCCACTTGTAATCATTGAGAATTGGTTGGTTGACTTGCGCATATTTTTCATGGCGGGGTGGTTCAATCGCCGACCAGACCATCATTAACCATCGTATTGTTATCTCCTACAGGTGTCCAAGGACGATCGGTGTAGAGATCCAACCAGTCCACGCAACGATGCGTGCAGATTGCGGCGTGGGATGCACATCACGGCGGAAGATCCGTATGGCAAGTTGGGTCAGTAGTAACCATGATAAGTGGAGATTGATCAACCATAACAGGGAGATAAATCAACAATAATAAGAAATCCAACATGACATTGGTGGATCTCCGACAGAATAGTGGTGGATCCCTGTTATGGCTTTGGGATCCATGAATGATGGTCGAGATTTATCAGCAATAATGCGGAATACAGCTACATTTTGATTGACGTTGATCTTTTGGTTGCTTGCCAAGCATCACCATCAGTGGCCATCGCTGAAGTGCTGTTTAGTTGGTCAAGCAGCATTCTTTTGTGCTTGTTGTTATCCGTCATCTAGCCATTTTTGACTGGGTACCATCATTCACAATGGACAACCATGATCAACCATTGTTACCTCAAGCGTCAAAAAGGAGTAATTTTACTCCCCGTGTAAATTACATAGCAAAAATTTACATTTAGTGGTTTACTCCCTTTCGGGAGTAAATGAGATTTACGTAAATCATGGGAGAAAAAATAGTTACTATGGTGCACTTTCGGTGCAGTTTGCACTGAAACTGCGCCGTCATATTTTTTACTCTTTTTGGAGGTTGTGAAATTTCAATGTCATTTTTCAAAAAAATATGGGTAATTTCTTTTCGTTTTTCCACTTCTTTCGTTTGTTTGTGTTTGTTTGTTTGTTTGTTTGTTTGTTTGTTTGTTTGTTTGTTTGTTTGTTTGTTTGTTTGTTTGTTTGTTTGTTTGTTTGTTTGCAGGAGGCGGCTAGCTCCAACCCAGAGATGTCTACAGAAAGTCTTGAAACTGATCCTGCGACGCTCAACCCTGCTAAAGGCGCCAGCCACACCAGGGATCACCAGGGGCACAGGTGAGCAACTAAGGATTGCATTGTTTCTGGCAGCGGAATCGGTGTCGCAAAAACATGATACACAAAATGTTTCTGTCTTGAGAGTTGATTTTGGAAAGAAATATGAACTTCTAGCATGACATAAATGGAACCGACAACCCCTGGTGCATTCAGTGGTAATTTTCGGCCAAAACAACAAAACATATCGCTTCATTGTCAGCGCTCGCCCTGCTGCAGAATCCGCTGGCCCATTCCCTTTGGACCGGCCTGACGCAGAGACGTTTGAGCCGGAGCCGGCAGCAGAGGAGGACCAAGAGGACATGAGCAAGCTTGAAGATATTCCAGCGGCCGTGAACCAGGGCGTGTCTTGGCAAATGAAGGGCCGAGACGGGCAGAGCGTGCGCAAACAATAAAATGGAGTTTGTCCACATAGTTTTTGGAACCTTTTGGGCAGTTCGATCTAGAACCGGACATCGTGGGGATATATGGGGATTTTTTCGTTCAACGGCCCGAAGCCAACCGTCTATTGGGAAACCTATTGTTTTGGATCCCCTTGTGTGTGGTTTCCTGGCCATTAACTCCATTCAGTCAATGCGGTCATAAAAGTCATGTAGTTGGGGGTTGCGTTGACTCTCTTTTAGTAGCTGCTCGCGACCTGTGGATGTGAGCTATTTTTTGTTTGTATGCAGGTGGAATCCACTTGATCAACTTTTTTTGCTATACCTAATGCGTCATGGACGCTGCATCATGTTCAACATCATCCGTTTTTCATCATCATCATCATCATCCTCATCATCATCATCATCATCATCGACATCGTCCTCTTCAGCCTCAGCATCATCATCATCATCATCATCATCCTCATCATCATCATCATCATCATCATCATCATCATCCTCATCCTCATCCTCATCCTCCTCCTCCTCCTCCTCCTCCTTCTCCGCCTCATCATCATCATCATCATCATGTCGTCGTCGTCGTCGTCGTCGTCGTCGTCGTCGTCGCTGCCTTCCTCATCATTTTCATTATCATATTCCTTCTTGATCATGATCCCTCTCATCATGACGGGGTTCTCCCCGATTCCGTTTCTGCCACTGCGCCGCGCTTCCACCATGAGGGCATGACAAGTCGCGAAAGCTCTCGTGACTTGGCGGAGTCGGCGGCGCCAAGTCCCAAAGGGCAGGAGCGAAACAGGGCAGCATGTGCAGTGGGAAACGCGCCTGTGCTTGGTGTGGGGAAAACCTGGTGAAAATATGGGGTGCGTTTTTTGTGGCGGTTTCTGTTTTCTTTATTTGGGACTGTGTCACCTTACATTTTGCGTAGTTAAAGAGATCAGCCATCAATCAGCAAACACATGGCTGAATGAGTCAACCAAAAATAGATTTTAAGATGACATCCCACCAAAGGTCTGAGCAAAACCGATTCAATGAGCTGATGTTGGAGACTTCTGGTCTTGACCTGGTTTGGCCAATAGGAGGCATATATGCGCATAGCATCCATGCACTTCAAATCTTTGACCTCAAAACGAATTGGTGACAGTTTGTTCACATCAAACGTGGCCAGTGTAGTCGGCCCTTGCTTGGACATTATGGGCCAAGTAGTGATGTGATATATAATGTGCTGTAATCAAATTGTTTTCAACATATTTTGCAGGTTTGGCTCGAAAGTATGGTCCCAAGAACCCTCGACATGTATCCAAGTGTTACATTTGCGTTTCCTTGAAGAAAGCCACGCCGTCACGCAGGAGGCGGCGAGCTCCAACCCAGAGATGCCTACAGAAAGTCTTGCGACGCTCAACCCTGCTAAAGGCGCCAGCCACACCAGGGATCACCAGGGGCACAGGTGAGCAACTACGGATTGCGTTATTTATGGCAGCGGAATCGGTGTCGTAAAAACATGATACGCAAAATGTTTCTGTCTTGAGAGTTGATTTTGGAAAGAAATATGAACTACTAGCATGACATAAATGGAACCGACAACCCCTGGTGCATTCAGTGATACTTTTCGGCCAAAACAACAGAACATATCGCTTCATTGTCAGCGCTCGCCCTGCTGCAGAATCCGCTGGCCCATTCCCTTTGGACCGGCCTGACGCAGAGACGTTTGAGCCGGAGCCGGCAGCAGAGGAGGACCAAGAGGACATGAGCAAGCTTGAAGATATTCCAGCGGCCGTGAACCAGGGCGTGTCTTGGCAAATGAAGGGCCGAGACGGGCAGAGCGTGCGCAAACAATAAAATGGAGTTTGTCCACATAGTTTTTGGAACCTTTTGGGCAGTTCGATCTAGAACCGGACATCGTGGGGATATATGGGGATTTTTTCGTTCAACGGCCCGAAGCCAACCTTCTATTGGGAAACCTATTGTTTTGGATCCCCTTGTGTGTGGTTTCCTGGCCATTAACTCCATTCAGTCAATGCGGTCATAAAAGTCATGTAGTTGGGGGTTGCGTTGACTCTCTTTTAGTAGCTGCTCGCGACCTGTGGATGTGAGCTATTTTTTGTTTGTATGCAGGTGGAATCCACTTGAACAACTTTTTTTGCTATACCTCATGCATCATGGACGCTGCATCATGTTCAACATCATCCGTTTTTCATCATCATCATCATCATCGTCATCATCATCATCATCAGCAGCATCATCATCATCATCACCATCATCATCATCATCCTCCTCATCCTCATCCTCATCCTCCTCCTCCTCCTCCT
>VSDK01013728.1:272478-301662 GCA_009767595.1 Symbiodinium kawagutii
GCCTCATCATCATCATCATCATCATCGTCGTCGTCGTCGTCGTCGTCGTCGTCGTCGTCGTCGTCGTCGCTGCCTTCCTCATCATTTTCATTATCATATTCCTTCATCTTGATCATGATCCCTCTCATCATGACGGGGTTCTCCCCGATTCCGTTTCTGCCACTGCGCCGCGCTTCCACCATGAAGGCATGACAAGTCGCGAAAGCTCTCGTGACTTGGCGGAGTCGGCGGCGCCAAGTCCCAAAGGGCAGGAGCGAAACAGGGCAGCGTGTGCAGTGGGAAACGCGCCTGTGCTTGGTGTGGGGAAAACCTGGTGAAAATATGGGGTGCGTTTTTTGTGGCGGTTTCTATTCTCTTTATTTGGGACTGTGTCACCTTACATTTTGCGTAGTTAAAGAGATCAGCCATCAATCAGCAAACGCATGGCTGAATGAGTCAACCAAAAATAGACTTTAAGATGACATCCCACCAAAGGTCTGAGCAAAACCGATTCAATGAGCTGATGTTAGAGGCTTCTGGTCTAGATCTGGTCTGGCCAATAGGAAGCGCATCCATGCGCCTCAAATCTTTGACCTCAAAACGAATTGGTGACAGTTTGTTCACATCAAACGTGGCCAGTGTAGTCGGCCCTTGCTTGGACATTATGGGCCAAGTAGTGATGTGATATATAATGTGCTGTAATCAAATTGTTTTCAACATATTTTGCAGGTTTGGCTCGAAAGTATGGTCCCAAGAACCCTCGACATGTATCCAAGTGTTACATTTGCGTTTCCTTGAAGAAAGCCACGCCATCACGCAGGAGGCGGCTAGCTCCAACCCAGAGATGCCTACAGAAAGTCTTGAAACTGATCCTGTGACGCTCAACCCTGCTGAAGGTTCCAGCCACACCAGGGATCACCAAGGGCGCAGGTGAGCAACTACGGATTGCGTTATTTATGGCAGCGGAATCGGTGTCGCAAAAATATGATACACAAAATGTTTTTGTCTTGAGAGTTGATTTTTGAAAGAAATATGAATTACTAGTATGACATAAATGGAACCGACAGCCCCTGCTGCATTCAGTGACGCTGTTTTGGCCGCTTGTTTTTGTTTTCTGGGGGTACCTCAAGTTTTGTCACGGGGCACCACCATTTTCGAACAGCTTGATATCATCGACAAGGTGTCGATGCGGTGAGCAGCCGCCCGCAGAAACACGAGTTGCAGAATACCTGGCGACTCGGAGCCGCGAAGTCTTGTTTTTTTTTGGTTGGTTTTATAACGAGTTTATGGTTAAAAAAAGGGGTTGTAAGGAATAATCAATTGGTCGTTTTTTGGGGATTATATTGGTTAGTTATATAGGGGGTTATATTGGTTATTTAATTTTAGAGGAGATTGAGAGGTTCATGGTTGAACAACAATTGGGTTCAATAATTGCTTTATTAGTTTATAGGGGATTATATTTGACAATATTAGGGATGAATAGGGGATAATCATCAACAATCATGCTCTAACAAGTATTAAATCCTGGCCCGTTGGGATGGTTGTTGGGTTTAGTGATGGTAAGCTAACTAAAGGGGCTAACTATGGTCAATAATGGCTAAGTATAAGTAAATATGGTTGGTTTCTCAAGCCAGTTTGGGGGCCTCAAACTTATGGATGGTTTGTTGCTTTGAATGGTGAAATTCAAATGGATGATCGCTGGGAGATCCCCTATGACTTGAGACCGAAATGGATAAACTTCTCGATGGTGCCGCAATGCGTGATTGGATGAATGGAAAATTCATGGTCCGAATGTGGAGCCGTGGTGCTTGCAGCCAAGGAGCCTCTGGTTGCATCAACGAGCAGGCTCACAAAAGGCAAGGGAAGTGTGCAACCAGCGACATGGCGTTGCCTGCCCTATTGTTGGAGATTGTTGGAGACCTGTCCTACGATTCACGATTCTGCCGCATCATGGTAAGGTTCATCTCAAGTGTTAGCCCGGCACGCCATTAGATAACCATGATATCACTCAAATCATCAACTGAATCCAGGAATCCATGGAGCATCCATGACTGAGACAGGTCCCAGCGCATGCCGCCAGGATAAGGATAAAGCCTGGAATGAAAGCCAGCGAGAAGTCCATTCTTTTCATACAGCAGAGGAGCGCGAGAGTGGACTGCCTGCGACTGTGCGCTGCTTCACATACAAACTGCTGGATACATAGTACAGACATTCGGACGTACACACATACGTACATCCGTGCATGCACATACATGCCCATGATATTATCCTGCAATACATGTATATTCATCCCGCTCCACATAGGGTAACTGCCCCCGCCAGAAGGTTATTTGGCTGTGAAGGAGGGAACTGTAAAATGAGCAGTAAGGTGAGACTCCATGTTGGGAACAGTGTGGTCTGTGAATCTTCCTGGCTGACTTTTTTTGACAAGTTTGAACCAACACATTGAACCTTCATGTTGGGACCGTAGTGGTTTGTCAATCTTACCGAGTAACGTCTAGACAAGAAACGTCCAAACTTTTGCCAAGATACTATTGCTCCATGTTCGGATCGTTGTGGTATGTGAGTCTTGTTTGGACGGCCAACGAACAGACTCTCTTCTTGCGCTAGGGTAGCGAACTATTGAACATGCTTCAGAACTCCATGTTGGGGGCGTTGTGGTGTGTGAATTTTCCTGGCGGATTTTAAAAACTATCCAAACTTTGAACCAATGAACCAACACGCTTCGGGGTGCTGTTCTTTTGGGCAGTTGTGGAAGTTTCTGCAATGCTTTGATGGAAATCTTTGTTGTGATATGCTTTGCGGTGCATGTTGTTTGTTGCAGAAAGTTATTTTGCTGTGGTTTTCTAGGGTATTTTTTCTCATCCCGGCCTGGCAGGACTTTTGGTGTATGTTTCAGTTCGCCAATTCCCCTTCGAAGTATGCGAGCGTCGATTACTCCCTGTTCAAGAAGGGTCTGGAAACTCTGTCGGATGCGGGTCACTGGGAGAGTGAAACGATTGGGAGTGGTGAACCAACTCTTATGGCAGTGGATCAGTTCACCCTGTACCCCTCCTTCCCCTATCATGAACCATTGCTTTCCCTATAGGTTGTTGGTCATTATCTACCATAAAATTGTTGGTTAATGTTGACCCACAGCTCCTATGGTGCCCTCTGGTTATGGTTGATACTTGGAACCACTGGAGATGCACATTTCGATGTGAGTTATTACGGTGCTGAGGCATTGTGCCCGACTGGGAGGCGAGGATTGTGACCCGGCCATGTCGTTGGGTGAAGAAGTTCCAAGGGAGCCTGTTCAAATGCTGCTTAAGCTGAATTGTAGGGCTGTTGGCTCCAGCTTCGTTGGGCTTCTGCATCGTGGCATCAGGATGCTGCCTGTAAAAATGGTGGCAGATGGGTCATCAAGCTGCAGAAAGTGGAAGCGCGGGCCTTCAGTTTACGCGTGATATTGGGCTTGGATGGGGCCAGGTGAAGTCAACATAGACTTGGAGAAAATTTGTATGAAAGGCTACTGGTATCATTTGGTATCTATTGAATGCATTGTCGGATAGTTTCGGTGCAATTCAGAATTATCGATCTATTCATGCGTATCAGTTAAATGTTCACATGTACATGCGCACATGCGCTGTTGCTTACAAGTATGTGTTGTTTATGCATACATGTGCAAGAATGTATGTATATACATATACATATTCATATGCATACTTGTATTTGTAGATCTATATATATATATATATATATATATATATTTAAATATGTATACGATCTCGCTTTCAATGTCATGGTTTTCGGGGACATTTGTTTCAAACAGCATGTATAAGAACATGCAAGAACCAGAAAGAACCAGCAAGAATACGCAAGAACCTGCAACAACGCTGAGTTGAAGTAGTTGCAAGAATTGAGCTGTCTTTGAAGTGCTGCTTCATGATTGCGTCCTCGGTAGCCGCGCAATGTCAGAGTGTCACGCTGAAACGGAATGTTGTGTTTCCATATGCGACCATGACTTGTTGTCGGCCTAGACTAATTGGGGAAATTCAGGAACGATATTTCATCTTTGGATTCATCTATATACGTATATATTAATTTGCAAGTACAGTTTCCCAGGATTGCATTCAACGCTCCTGCGCCTTTGCTCTTGTCACAGTCCTTGGCTCTAGCTGTTTTTGCGTTCGTTCTTGCGTTCGTTCTTGCTACTGCTATCCTTCATGGCTCATGCGCCCAACTCTGTGCAACGCGGTGGTGTGACCTTGAAGTTGACTGCGGACGGCGTCTGCGTGCAGTAATCTCCAGCAACTGAAGTGAATCGTGAGCCTGTTGCTTTGTTGGCTGTTATGGTTGGTTGGGGCAGTGAGCGGATTCAGGCTACCAAAGTTCACCAAGTCGAGACACTTCGTGATCCTGGCCGTCCCCCCGCCGGCAATGGGCCCCCACGTGATGTTGGTCCCCCACTGGTGATGGTCCCCCGCCCTGACGGTGATGATGGTCTTCCACGTGTTGGTGTTCCTGGTGGAAAGCCTAAGTCCGCTGCGGCTAAGAGCCCGAAGATTCCTAAGACCTCCAAGAAGCCTGAGATCAAGAAACCTTCTCTGAAGCGCTCGGATGCAACGCTGCTCACAACAGTGCAGTGTGCTCATGCTTTGCAAATAAGGTCTGTTTTAGTATCTGGATCTATGTCTTTTCTTCATCTGCGATCTTGCGTCGCGAGGAAAAAGTGCGAAGTGTTCTGAAGCACACATATGTATGTATAAGATAGTGCAGTGGCATGCTCGCGATATTTCTACACCCGTGTTCTTGCTAAGTTTGCTCGCGTGTTCTTGTGGAACGGAAATGACTTTGAACAGTTGTGAGCGCCGTTGCATCGTCAAATCTTCCTGATCAAAGCCGCGTGTTCTCATTGAAATTTGATTTTCCTTCATGCGCATTTGTCTCGCGCGTTCTTGCGTTGGCCTAAAAATAGTTGTTCAAACGAAACCCGGGATGACCAACGCGACAACTTTGGATCAACTCTGCGCCAAGACAGAGGAGGACCAGAGGCCAAGGGTTTCATTGAACCAGAACCACGGTCCTCGTTTGATCGCCTATCCTATGACTAGTGTGGCGGATCTTTTGGGGATTCTACGTATTTGTTTGAGCCACAAGGAATCCACGGGCCTCCATTCTTGCGCAGCTCCACCGCGAGTTCTTAGGTTGGGCTGGAAGGCCTATCCTGATGGAGAATGGCTAGTGAAGCTGTCATCGTTGGCGTTTGACTTCTCCAAGGTTGTGCAAAACATTCAGATTCAATGACAGAAACTCAGGGAAGCCATTCAGAAAATGGTGAAAGCTGGGGAAACCAAAAATACCATTCGCCATGACATGAAGACGTTCGTGGATACTGGTGATCTCATGTTGAGGATTGGTACGCCGATGTTTCGCCAGTTGAAAAGTGATTTGCAAAAGAGAGATCTTGCGCTGAAACGTTTGGAGCCCAAAGATCAGCGTCGACTCAAACTCGTGTTGGGTCAGTTCTTGCTTCCGGCTTCGTATTCTGGTGAAGAAGAGTTAGAGAACCAGCGTGATGATGAATCCCAAGGCATGCAAGAAGTGAAATTTGGCCAGGGCTACAATTTTGCTGCGGGCCAATTGGCTTTTCTTTCCAATGACTGATCAGCCGTCCCCAAGGACCCCAGCTCCTAGCCCAACAGGGGCTATGAGGATGTGTGAGGATGATTCGCTGGATACTTCGGTATTTGATAGCGTCGATGGGGTGGAAGTTTCCCCAGCAAAACAAAATACTACCGCATTTTCTCCCAGAGAAGTCGAGAGCAAAAGGTTGAGCTATCAAGGTGCGTCCTTTAGATTCACAGGCGAGGCGACATGGACCATGAGAAAAATGAGAAGATACGACCAGGATCTAGCAAGGATACCAAACCCCAGGAGACGCAAGGTTCGAAAGGAAAAAACCACAGGACGGTTCATCGAGCAAGGAGAACAAGACTGTCAACAAGGTAAGTGATGATCATCCCTTGAAGGAAGCCACGCAGCGCGTCCCCACAAAGGCGCAGGCAATGAGGCGCCCAGCTGCTGCTTTGAAGCGACCAGCTTCTGCTTCTGTTGAAGCAAAGATTCCTGGCAGCTCTGAAGACAAAGCAGTTTCTTGTCGCAAGACTTGTATTCTGGGCTTTTAGTGTTATGAATAATGTTCATTTTGCAGTTAGAGCCGGATTTATCAACAAATTATCATGTTCGATCGCGCCCATGTTCTCGCGTATGTTCTTGCTGGCGTTCTTGGATATGTTTTTGCGTCTGTTCTTGCCAACGTTCTTGCGTATTTGTTTTTGTTCCCTTTTACTCAGGACGTCGCTGGGAACCCTGCGCAGAAGCTCATGTATGCCAAGGATGTGCGCAGCCGGGCATACAACAAAAGGAAGCTTGAATGCAAAAATTCAGGTATGGATCATGCCAAGTGTTTTGAGGAGACACGCGCCGCTGGCAAGAAAGCCGTGGATGATGCGCGTGCCCAAGGCGTCCACCTTGAAGATCCTAAGGGTGTTGACTAGGAACATTTTGCCTCAGTTCACAACGTTCATGCCACAGTTCATGTCAAAACCCATCTTTCCTTCGTGCAAGATCGAGCAACAGTTCCTGCAACAGTTCCTGCAACAGTTCCTGCGACAGTTCCTGCGACAGTTCTTGCAACAGTTCCTGCAACCCTAGCGTTTCACATGTGTTCACTTCATTGCTTAGTAACCGCTAAACAGTGGCCGCGGCAAGAGCTGATCATGCAAGAACGTGCAAGAACCAGCGCTGAAGGGTGGTCGGCTGTCAGCGAGACCAAGCAAGAACAAATTCCAGTTGCAGTTGTCCATGTATGTTTATTTATATATATATACACATAGATGTACAAATAGCTTTGATTTCGATATCAGTTGACAGGGGAAAACTTCAATGCAGTTTTTGCGGTTGAGAACTCACACATGTTGTCTTGCAGAGACTTACATTCTCGCGGGTATGGCTTTCATGACCTGGGGTCTTGCTGGGCTTTCGCGGCTTTGTGTGCATTTTTTCAACAATTTTTGAGGCCTTTGTGTCAAAGTTCTACATGAAGGCACTGTGGTATATATGCACACTGTTCATTGAAACGCAATAGCCAGAACAATGAAGTCGAGTGGAGTAGGTGTGCAATCTTGAATTGACTCTATCAGCTGTTTCTGCTTTGATCTAATGATTTCGCGGTGTTCAGCCACCTTCTATGTATCGCGCAGCAATTTTTGATGTCTTTGCGTGCGTTCATGACATTGTCACCAGTGATGTATATATATATATATATATATATATATGCGCGTGTATATGTGGGATGCATGTCGATGGAAAAAAGCACATTTTGCTCACTTCATTTCAAGTTCTGATTGATGGTGATCATTCCCCACCTGTCAGGCGAGGGTTGTTAGATTTTATGTCAGTTGCCGCTCCTCCTCCTCCTCCTCCTCCTCCGCGTCCTCTGCCTCCTCCTCCTCGCCGGCTCTCAACAACCACGACCATCCACGCTCAGTGTTCGCTGCCGGACCTCAACCGCGACCAGCGCGCCCAGCGAACCATCCACGCCCAGTGTTCGTTGCCGGACCTCGACCGCGACCATCCACGCCCAGTGTTCGCTGCCGGAACGCAACCACGACCTTCCACGCCCAGTGTTCGCTGCCAGACCTCAACCACGACCATCCAAGCCCAGTGTTTGCTGCCCGACCTCAGCCCCCCTGCCAAAAGCTACGCCAAATAGAACGAACGCCAAAAGCTATGCCAGATACAATGCCAAAAGCTTTGCCAGATACAATGCCAGAAGCTATGCCAGATAGAATGCCAGAAGCTATGCCAGATAGAATGCCAGAAGCTATGCCAGATAGAATGCCAGAAGCTATGCCAGATAGAATGCCAGAAGCTATGCCAGATAGAATGCCAGAAGCTATGCCAGATAGAATGCCAGAAGCTATGCCAGATAGAATGCCAGAAGCTATGCCAGATAGAATGCCAGAAGCTATGCCAGATAGAATGCCAGAAGCTATGCCAGATAGAATGCCAGAAGCTATGCCAGATAGAATGCCAGAAGCTATGCCAGATAGAATGCCAGAAGCTATGCCAGATAGAATGCCAGAAGCTATGCCAGATAGAATGCCAGAAGCTATGCCAGATAGAATGCCAGAAGCTATGCCAGATAGAATGCCAGAAGCTATGCCAGATAGAATGCCAGAAGCTATGCCAGATAGAATGCCAGAAGCTATGCCAGATAGAATGCCAGAAGCTATGCCAGATAGAATGCCAGAAGCTATGCCAGATAGAATGCCAGAAGCTATGCCAGATAGAATGCCAGAAGCTATGCCAGATAGAATGCCAGAAGCTATGCCAGATAGAATGCCAGAAGCTATGCCAGATAGAATGCCAAAAGCTATGCCAGATAGACCTGTGTCAGATTTGCGTGCGATGGTGGGGATCACGCGAAGTAAAGCAATTGATTTGTTTTCTTGCGTAGCCTCTCCTTCATCATGGCCTCTTCTTTCGGGGAACGCTTGCGCACCAATGGATGGAAGCCGACCATCACTCGCGAGGACCGCAGAATTATTAAGATTATGTAGGTTGTTTGTGTTCTTGTTTTGGTTCTTGCAATGGCTTTGACAACCGTGCTCCACCATAATGCCGAGGCAATTTTTTTTCAGGAGATTCGCCCATTGCTATTTGACAATGGTCTGCCTGAAGCGAATGACATCATGACCTATCGAAGCTTGCCCTTGCTACCGAGTATGTTCATGTTGTGAATTCTTGCTGAGGTGTTCTCACCTCTTTGAAGTTCGTGTCAGGTGTGCTAATCGCATGATGATGTTCCTGCCATTGTTCTTGCCATGTTGCTGACCATGTTTTTGTAAACGTTTTGCAAGCTGTCATTGAGGCAAGAAGGGTGCCTCGGACCAGAGCACTTGTTCCGCGTTTCTGGATTTTCGCAGCCGTGAGAAAAGTGAGATGGCCCTGCGGTTTCTGCAGAAGTACTCGAGCCCGGGCCTGACTCAGGTCTGACTCAGATTCAGAAACCGCTTTTCGCAAACCTCATGGCAGGCCATGTCGGCAGGTCGGCTGGAGTTTCTAGTGCAGCTCAAAATCGTGGTGCGCCGCAACCTGTTCCTCCATCTCCGAAGCCAGCTCCAGCTGTTCATGCTTCCCCCCAAGCGTTTCTGGCAGCCCCCAATGTACTTCAAGTTGTTCATGGTCCGGCCACCGGAGGCAAAGGCTGGTGGCTATCCAGGCTCCAGGCTTTGTTCCTGCTCCTGCTCGGCCACAGATGCCCATGCCAGGGCTCTCGCCCATGTCCATGCCACCCGGATGTGCAGGAATCCCAGATGTGTAGTTCCTGCTCCCCGCCCCCAGCTGCTGCAAACCCATTCCCGCGTTCGCCGCCTATGGCGCCGTGTACCCCAGGGAAGCCGAGCAGAAAGCCCGATGTGCTCTCGGTGAGGCCAGATGTGAAGGCAAAGGCGGCTACCAGCAGCGCGACGAGGGCAAAGGCAGCTGGCAGCAGTGTTTCTGCCATGGATCTGACTAAGGACCCTTCTGTTTCGTAGATTGCATTTAACGCATATTTTCTAGAATTGTTCATCGCTGCTCTTGCTTTTGTTCTTGCTTTCTGGTTGCGCCTGTGTTGCATCAGTCTGGAAACATGAGGCTACTCCAGGTGTGACGGACGATTTCATCCGGAATGTCTATGTCATTTCGGATGATGTGAAGCAGGAGCGTAAGCAAAGGTGGAAGCCAAGCAGGAGGTCAAGCTGAGGAGACAGGAGGTCTTGCTGTGCCGGTTCCCAGTCGCCCTCCGAAGGCCAATCCTCCTTCGCCTACTTCACTTGTGGATCCTGTTGAAGATGACATGGCGGTGATCGAGGAGTGCGACTGATTTGGAAGCGCGCCTCATGTTACAGCTTGTACGGTGTTAGTTGTTCTTGCGTGTGATTGCTGTGTGTGTCTGTGTGCGCGTGCAACCTCTCAATTTGCTTTTTGCGTTTCAGTGTTGGTGCTTTCAACGAGTGTTGATTGTCTTTCAGGACTTGAAGAGGGTGCGGCTGCATTGAACGACCAGAAAGGCTTAATTCGCAGAATTCAAAGTACCGCGCTCGTCCCTGGGGTTTGTGGTGATGTACTGTCAGTGCGGAAAGTCGCATCAACATCTTGTTGGTAGCTTCCTCCCATGCGGAAGTGATAACAGGGAAGTCGCATCAACTTGCGTTCAGTTGCGGGAGAGGCTTGCTTGATGCATGCGTTGGTTGATACACATGTGAATTCATTGGGTTTTACCATGGTTTAGTTGATGTTGCATAGGCTGGTTGGGTATGATCCATGATCGGAAATGCTTCGTTTTGATGCATTGCCTTGCGGCAAGGTCTGCTATTGAATGATGATTGGATGCGTTCCTCAAAGAGATATATTGGTATCCGCAAAGGTAGTGGGCATTCGCAAAGGTAGTGGGTAGGCTGTTAGTTTTTTACAAGCTTTAGATAGCAAGGGCTGCCGAACAAACCCATGGCAAGCATGTGCTTTGATGCCATGAAACTTTTCCATGTGACGAAGGGCCGGGTGGCTGTTGGGTGTCTTGCCTGTGGCAGAATTGGTCTTCTCAGGGTAGCTTTGGATCTCGTTCACCCCTCGTTCCCCTACCTCGTTCGAACCCTGGTTAGCGTGCTTGTTTTGAAACCAAAGCTTTTTCGCCAACCTGCTGCCACCTCGAAGAGGCGTTCAGAGAAGAAGAAGAAGAAGAAGAAGAAGAAGCAGAAGAAGAAGAAGAAGAAGAAGAAGAAAAAGAAGAAGAAGAAGAGAAAACATAAAACAGACAAAAAACATCGTTGCTCCAGCTGGGCGCATGCCTGCGCAAGACCGAGCTTGGATGTATCTCACGGAGTAACATGTTTCAATGAAGTCTAGAAACGTAAGACGTAATCGGCGTTCCATTGGGATTCATATCAAAAACCTCATGTGGTGAGATGTGTTTCGACGTGTCCATGGGTCCTTCCCCCATACTAAATCAGATGGTTGATGTGACTAAACCATTCAATAACCATAAAGATTTATTAAATAATGCGGCGTTCCATTGGTCAAAAAGGTTGAGGTGACTTTTGGGGGTAGTTGATGTGCGGAGTTCCATGCGGAAAAACAAGTGTAAGCAAAGTTGAGGTGACTTTATGCGTTGTCAGTATGAGTTCGTAGTGCAGCTTTCGCTCCGAGGTTATCGCAATATATATATATATATATATATTTATTTTTTATTTATCTATTTATCTATTTATTTACTTATTTATTTTTTATGTTTGTTTATTTATATTGATGTTCTTGCTGTCAGGGACAAGATGAATAAGAGACCGTGCATGGTTCGTGACTCGCCTTCGTGGCCGCCTGTTATGCTCTTCTTTGATGCTCGAATATTGCGCGCCGCGAAGATGTTCTTGCCTGAATTTCGTTTTTGGCTTGCGACTTGCGACAGATATTCGTTTCGTTCTGCGCGGTGAGAAGCTGCAGTCTCCGTCTCAGCACTGAAGCCGTGAGAAGTATTGATGTGTTTGACGCGTAAAGTTGCTAGCTGCAAGAACTGTGGCGTGAAGTGTCTTTAGTCTAGCAGGTTCACGAGATCGCTAGATGCAAGAACTGTGGCAAGAACTGCTTTGCGTCTACAAAGTTCACTAGATCTTTGGATGCAAGAACTGTGGCGATAATTGTTTTTAGTCTAGGGAGTTCACTAGATCGCTAGATGCAGAACTGGCAAGAACTGTTTTTAGTCTGCGAAGACAGGTTGCGTTCTTCAAAGTCAGTGGCAAGGAGCTGTTATATTTATAGAAGTGGAAAGAATGATTTGTAACGTTCTGATTTACCCGTCTAGATATTTGTATATATATATATATGTGTGTATATATACATTTTTGTATTTATGTTGGTATACATATTATACATATGATACACTTCGATCTTGGATGTTGATGTCTTCATTTCGAAAATAACCAAAATCTTTTCTGGTTGCTGTTTATGTTCAAGTTCGACTGTGTTCTTGCTGATCTTGCGTTCCACTGTTCTTGCTATCGATCATGCCGGTGAAGTCGTCAGCTGCCAATGCCCGCAAGCGCAGCGTGAAATCCTCCATGAAAGTCATGAAGGCGATGAAAGCCCCCCTGAAAGCCAGCCATGCTATGAAGACCATGAAAGCGCCGGTGTCTATGAAACCGATGAAGGGCGCAACCTCTTTGAAGGCTCTGCTGACCATGAAGACAATGCAGACTACGAAGGCTTTGAAGGCTATGAAGGCTCATGAGAACACCAAGGGCTTCCCTCAGCGTATGTACTACTAGGGCGGTGATGAGTTGTTTACCAAACCATCCTAGAGGAACGACCGCGGTTCGAGTTTCGAAGAGCTTAAGCAAGGTCTCCATCAGAAGTATATCGAGCTTCGTGATGACGCAAGCGGCTACATGATCAGGAATGAGAAGACTGGCAAGCATTTCGTCTCATAATTATATAATATCAGAAGTTCATATACAATGTGAAACCAGACCAGACTAGACCAGACCAGATTAGACTAGACGACCGGAGATGAGACAGAGTTTAGAAGTACTTGCTCAGGTATGAGAGGCTGCGTTATCAAGGATGGATGTAATTCTTAGCCGAGCGCCTACATGACGGCGGCTGGCAGTGGAATATAGCCAATGGGAGTATTTTGGTGATTCCGCCGAACGAGTTAGGATCTGTAGCCTAGAACCTCCAACTGTGTTTGGAGGGTTTCTCCGTTAAAGTGTTCTTGCTAAAACTCACACATACACAGGATCATGCAAACAAGTTACCCGTACACTGCAGCAACGGAGACGTAGACGTTGTTCTGGTTCATGCGGAATAGCTGGCAGAGAAATCTGTCGGACTGGCCACTGATGCTAAAGTCAGTGTACAGCCGTTCGGCGTCCATGCGAATGCTAACAAAAATATGTTCACGCTTCAGCCATTTCTGTGTTCAGAGGTCAGCCAACGGATGAATCGAGACTACAATCAATATCAACTGAATACAATTTTTACCAAATTCAAGCAAAACATTGTTCGCGTTGGTTTTTGGTTGTGCGGCTTTTGGTGCAAACGGCATGCAAACTGCGCGCAAACTGCGGAATGACATAGTGCAGTTTGCGCCAAAAATGCTCACAACTGCGCGCAAACCGCGCAAGCGTATCCAATGGTTTTGGTTTTTTTGATCGTTTTTCAAAAAATATTTCGCAAACTTGGTTTTTACGGACTGTGGTTCGCGGTAAATTGAACAGTAAAAAACAAGTCACCATTGAGCTGACCTGTGCGTTCGTTGGCAGTGATTTGCGCTGAAGTGACATCCAATTCAAAAAGGTTGCAGTGGTAGCAACAGCTTTTCTGGATGTTTTTGTTCTTGCTTGTGTTCTTCTTGTGTTCTTGCTTCGTTGCTCATGCGCAGTCTGTAACAGTGCTTGATGAACAATTGAATAATCAGGCAAGAAGGATACTTGACTTATCGCGCAAGAATATGTGATGTTGCAAGAACTATCCTCGCCGCTGTGCCCAACTCATCAGCTGGTTCTTGCGTATTTCAATTCGTTCACGTCGCCCGCACCTGCTGCCTCGGGCATCCTGACGCAGCCATTGATGGAACTTGAGGGCGGGGCAGGAGAGGAGCTAGAAGCAACCCAAGTAGTACAAGGGAAATTTAGAGGATGTAGAAAACCAGGAAGGACAAGATGGCCAGGAGCAAGAAGATGGAAAGGAAGGAGATGACAAGGAGCAAGACGCAGAGAATGAAGATGGTCAGGAAAGAGAAGAAGAAGAAGCGCCCAAGGCCAAAGGAAAGGCGCCCCCCAAAGTGAAACGGCCATATATGAAATAGCCGGCAAAAGCAGGTGCCAAGGAAGGCGGCAAGGGAAAGGCTGCAAAGGGAGGTGGCAAGGTGCCAAAGGCCACGAAGTCTATGCCAGCAGTTCCGCCCAAAGCTTCGAAGGGAGGTGGCAAGGGAAAGGTTGCAAAGGCATTTGGAAAAGCAGCGGAGCCCATTGCAAAGGTTCCTGCCAAGTCAGTTCTTGCAAAGGCGCCAGTTCCTGGAAGGACGCTGTTCCTGTCAAGCCCCCCCCGCCGCCAAACTTCCACCCTCCGAAAGCCTGGCAAGAATCCCCTGGCGAACTTGCCAACTGCAAGCGCCAGTAAGAGCGCAAGCGCGGCAGCAAGTTTCGAGTTCCCAAATGAGGCAGAAGAGGAGAACGCAGGAGAAGCGCCCGACGCAAGCGTGGAAGGCGATGGTAGCAAGACAGGTGAGGGCGGCAGAGAGAGGAGCAAAGCAAGAAAGCTCCAAATGCTGCTCAAAGCGGGCGCGTTGGTGGGTGCAGCTCGAGACGCGTGGCAATCATGCGCCAGCAGGGCCGAAGCGATTGATTTTATCAATTCGCTTCCTGCGACCCCAAAGGAAACTTGATGGCGCAGGATTCCTTCACTTGTCCAAAGCTCTACGTGCGCGCAACCCCGTTCCATGAGCCATGAAACGAAAGCCCATGACGAAGCGTCAGGCTATGGGAAAATTCTTTTTATGAAGAAGCGCGGCCTTTGTGAAGCCAAGTTAGCCCAGGCACTGGGTGCTGGAGAAGTGAAGTGTTGGAATCACAACAACATGTAGCAGCTCAGCAAGCAAGCGCAACGAGGAACACCTGCAGAACACTGTGGAGCTGGACAACGAAGCGGGCAGTGCTCTTGTACGCGCCTTCGACGTCTTAGAGCCGAATGTTTGCAATTCCGGGCCCATCACGGCGAAGGGTGAGAAGCAGCAGTCCCCTCGCAGCTGTATATACGATTTAGCGCCCCAGCGTCAGTGATACCTTGAATTGATACCTCCAGTCTTAGTACTTGCTTTCTGGCTTAAAGTCTTTACTGTTCTTGCCGCTTATTTCTTTTCGCGCAGCCTTGGTTTGCTTTGCTCATGCGTTCTTGCTTTGTTCATGCGCTCTTGCTTTTTGAGTCTTTTGCGGTCAAACACAGGCTTAGTATAGGTTCTGGCCACTTGTGCCTTCGAACGACTTGTGTCTGCTCTTTCCTCAGGGAGCCCTCCTAGCAGGTTTGCGTTCGTGGACAAGGACATGGCTGATGCAAAGATGGACCCCGAACAGCTCAACAGAACGAACACAGCTTTGACTTCTGCCAGTGCGGCAGTACAAAAGCTGCTACGAGATGCCAAATTGGCCGTGGGCAAGTGGCAAGGAGGGCCAAAGGATGACTTGTACGAGACCATGAATCTTGATCTCAGCGCACTAGTGTGTTCGCGCCTACGTTTTTGTTCCTGCAGCACGCATGGCCTTGCAAGAGCTACTTTTCCGGTATTATATAAGAGACGAATGCAAGAACAGGGCAATACATAAATTGATGAATACTTAATACTTGCCTTCATTATGATCAAATTTTCAAAAAACAAAATTGCAACCTTGAGCTTTGAGCTACAGTTCTTGCGAGCTTTGTTCGGAACACTTTCGCAGCTGCTGTTGCCTACGATGTGTTCTTGCGGATTCCGCCGCGTGAGGAAGCAGCTGCTCATCGAGTTAGCTTCAAGCCAGAACCAGTTGGAGCATCTTCTGACATTTCATGAGCTTCCCAATGGCTCGCCTCTGGCCTTTGCGTTGGTGAAGGGGTTCCTGCAAGAACAGCCATCTATCGCGGTCTCTGCCGCAGAGAAACTTGTTGGCTGCCAAGCTAGAATGCGCAGTCGTGGCAGCGAGGTGTTGGCTCAATTCAACTGACGTCTCCAAGGATGCGCGCGTGGACTTTCCAAAACAAATGAACTTCTTCCAGAAAATACGGTAGTGTAGCGGCGCATTCATGCTATACTAGGAGTTTTTGCCTTGCTCATATGCTTTGCGCTTTCAGTTTCTGTTTCATGTCACGGTCTTGCGCCGTTCCTGCGGTGGAGATGGTGTGGAGAGCCCTCATTTTTTCCGATCCTTCGATGTGGATCACAGATCTTGCGTTGACATTCAAGCGTTCCTGCGAAAAAAATGTTGCTAGCCGATGCGCTTTCAGCGTTGTTTGCGAGACGTGTTGCTGGCAAGAACAAATGCAAGAACGAATGCAAGAACTTGAGTGCAATATCCAGCTCATGAACATGTGCAATAAAGGGGTCAAGAACAGATGACAACACAGGCTCAAGAACAATTGCAAACCACATTCAAGAACGCGTGCAAGAATCGTGGTCCCGATCCGATGTTTTGGTCAGCGCTGATGTACCCCACACAGGAATCCATCGTCCAAACAATATCATGGCGCCTAGGTTGCGTGTTTTCATTGGAGTTGTTGCTGTGAAAGTTCGGCTTGTCTACTTGGCAGCTGAATCGTTCCCACGTGACCATGTGCAGTGATGGCGCTGACATTTCGCATACGTACTTGACAGTTGAAAGAAAGGGTTTGCGTCAAGCATGGTATCCTTGATTATTCCATTTACATAGTCAACAGTTGAAGCCGTGTTCCCATGTGACATAGTGCTTTGTAGGCCCAACTTGCATACTTGCCAAATTCAAGGTTACCGTTTCAAATTCTCGCTGAATCGAATTTTGGGGACATGTTATCGCTTGACATGGTTTAGTGATTCGCCTGTGGACAGGTGGAGGGTTAACGTACGGGATGTTGCGCCGAATGTAGTATTTTTGCGCGGGTCCTGTTCACTGCTCACTGCTTACTGTAGAATGTAGTAATGTTCATTGTTTAAGTTATTATATTCCCTTTTCAGCGCGATTGGAGTGGTATGGAATGGTGAGGAATGGATTGAAATGGTATGGAATGGTCTGGAATGGGATGAAATAAAATGGAATGGAAGGTGTGCAATTGCGTTCCATTCACCGCCCCATTAGCTGGTTAATCCTTCGTGGGGCGACGTTTCGACATCTGATCGCAGCTGTCTTTGGTTCAAGTGCAAAGTCCGCTCTCAAACAAAATGCATGTCGAGGAAAATGACACACCGACGTATGTGATTTTTTTTTTTGCCTGTTCCTGAATAAAAGCAGCAAAGTCTACCATATTGCGCAATGTTTTTGACATCAAAGGAAAGATGTTCTTGCTTGTTCTTGAACGTTGTTACCTTGCTCTTTGGCTGTTTGCCAGAATATCTTGTAATAACATTCACTGAGACATAGCGCCAGTTCAAACCGTTCATCCCCGTTCTTGCGTCCATGGCCGAAGCGCTTGTACGAGCAGGAGGTATTCGTCAAAGACTTGATCATGCTGCAGCAGCCGAGCAATCTTCCTCGGCTTTGTCGCAGCTCGTGCTTCGAAAATTTGCTCGGGGTAGGATGTCCGCAAGTGAGATCCAACGTATAGCAGGGTTAGCAAAAGAAGACATGGATCAGGTCAGGGCTGGCAAAACCTTGAAAGATCTCCATCAACTGGCCAAGCTTGGTTCTGATGGACGCAACCCAGGAAATTGTTACAGAGATGTGATGAAAATCATCGATCGAATTCCTGATCTTCCACCAGTAACAAAAGTTGATATTCCCACAACACGCGGCGATGCATCCTGCAGCCTGATGCTACCCCATGTTGTATTTTCTTACTTGTATCACCACAGCCGGGAGAAGTTTGAAAGGCTTTTTTGCCCAAGTGGCTCAAGGCAGCTGCGGAATTTCGGCCCCAGTGTCAGAACACGCCATCCTTTAAGAACTGTTCTGCGAGGTCGACGCTAAACCCTGAAAAATGAGGGCCGCTGGGTTGTCATGGCGACGAGGTGCCAGTGGCCGGCCGAGGCAAAACGTATTGCAAGTTCAGCGTCTTTTTTAGCTTTTTCTCGCTGTGTGCGACAATGTTGCCGACGCGCGGGTCCCTCCTACTGATATGGTGTTCCAATCATGCGCAGTTTGTGGACGGTGCTGCAGGAATTTTGCAGCAGTTCTGGAATCCTGAGCTGAAGCTTGCAGTGTTTGTCTACAGGTAGGTGGCCCAGTAGGGATTGGCGAGGTGCGCGGTGCGACCCGCAGTCCCCTGAGGGGATCAAAGCAGGCTCATATCTTGCTGGTGGTTGGTATGGGATCTTGCTTAGTTTGCTCGGTGACCTAGACAACAACAACAACCGCAACAACAACAACAACAACAACAACAACAACAACAACAACAACAACAACAACAACAACAACAACAACAACAACAACAAATTCCTCAGCATGTCCCATTGATCCTCAACAACCAGGCCAAGTAATTTGTACTTTTGTACTGCCACAAGCAGCCATACGTGGCGCGATTTCCGCCTGAACGCCCCGCGGCAGCAGACCCCCAACAACAACAACAACAACAACAACAAATTCCTCAGCATGTCCCATTGATCCTCAACAACCAGGCCAAGTAATTTGTACTTTTGTACTGCCACAAGCAGCCATACGTGGCGCGATTTCCGCCTGAACGCCCCGCGGCAGCAGACCCCACTCAGCTCACTTAGTTGGAAGGCAGACCCAGCAAGGAGCTGTTGCCCTCTGTTTGACAATCCCAACGTGTCCAGACTGGATGCATGTGAAGTTCTTGGGGTTCATGCAGTTCTTTCTAAGTCCTTGCTTTTTTCTCCTAGGTCACCAACTCATGCCTGTAGCGCCCCTCTTCACAACCTTCGCGGGGTTGGCCTCACGGTGTTTCGATTACCAAGTCGCTCGCCCGGAACAACCAGGATTCCATGGAGCTATTGGTCCAAACTCACAGTTCTTATGAAAAAGAAAGGATTTCCTAAGATGGAGGGAAGTGCTGCCCAGATCAAGGCTGCTGTTCCTCTGATTCGGAACGTCTGGCCCAAGTTTGCTTCGCTTGGCAACCCAAACCATAGAAGAAGCAGCTTGGTGTTCAAATTGGATTGCGAAATGGAAGAAATTCTTTCTGAGCATTCTCCACAACATGGCTACTATGCCCTGCCCTTGGATCAATCGAGGATCGTCAAAGAGAAGGAGGCCGCATTGTCGCAATTCATGGTGGTTCCGGGAGAACAGTTTGCAGCCGAGGCGAGGCTTCTTTTTATTGCCGCGTCGAAACTGCGCTATGCATCGCACGCTGTAGATTCAGCTAGTGCCCTCCGCCCTTTTTGAACGGGTGCTTGAAGGGGGGGACTTTATGTCCGTTACATCAACACTGATCAGTGCATGTTTACGTTCGCGACATAATGTTGCAGCAACAGTGGCTGCAATTGATAGCTATCGGTATGCCATGTACAGGCAATGGAGCTGAAAAGAAAACGCGCGTTGCGGACTATAGGCTTCAGTCTTTTCTGACATCATCGGAACGAAAGACCAATCGTGACAAATAACAATTTGCCACAGGACCCAAACTGTTTGTTCTGAATCATTGCGAAATGGATGTTCTCTTGTTCTTGCTTGTTCTTGCTTGTCCTTGCTAGTGCAGCCATGTTTGGATCCTGACAGTGATAATGTTCTTGAAAGTGATATCGGCTTAAATCTTCACGGAAAGCCAGCGCCGTGGACCTGGGCCCCGAAATTGTTAGCCAGCTTCTTAGCTTCATGGCTTTGGCAACCATGTGTCGACTGCGCCGCTCTTGCCCACGGTATTCGTTGGCCATCGAATGTGACATACAGTGGTGGCAGCGACAGACCAAGTTGTTGCAGCGGTTGCAAAAAGAAGAGCAACGAAGACGTGAAGAAGCACAAAGGGAAGCCCAGAGCCTCCGTGCCCAAATTGCCGAGCAAGAGCGAATCCGACGGCGATTGGCTCGGGAATTGGGGGAAGCCAATTTGAGGGCTCTTCCATGGAACCCTTCGGACATTGACTGAGTTGTGCAGTCTGTTCTTGCGTTAGGTTTTGGAAGACCTTGCAAAGCGCGGCGTTTTCTTGCCATGTTCTTGTAAAAAAAGCGCAGCAGCCTGCCCATGCCAAGTTGCCCAGCGCCGTTCTCAGCCAACACTTCGATAAGAAAATGACGTTGAATACACAAAAACGGTGGCTAAGACAGTAAGCAAGAACAAGCAAGAACATGCAAGAACAATGGCCAACAACAGCCTGAACATGTCATCATGGTTTGGAGTTTTCGCGCGTTTTCGTGTTTGTTTGCTTGTTTGTTTGTTTGTTTGTTGGTTGGTTGGTTCATTCGTTCGTTCGTGTTTGTTTGTTTGTTTGTTTGTTTGTTTGTTTGTTTGTCTGTTTGTTTGTTTGTTTGCTTGCTTGCTTGCTTGCTTGCTTGCTTGCTTGCTTGCTTGTTTATCTGTTTTTTGTGTATTTGTTCGTTTTTGTTGTTGCGTTTGTTTGTTGTTTTTTGTGTGCTGTGTTTGTGTTTGTATTGTTTTTGTTTGTTCTTACAGGTTTCTTCTTCTTCTTTAAGTTATAGAATAGAAAATTGACTTTTTCAAAAATTATGCGAAAGTTTCCCTTTATCTCGGGCGTGTGTTGTTTGATTGTTAGTATTTAAAATTGAAAAACATAAAAATCATTGTGTAAGCTAAACAAGTGGCCGCCTATATTTTTCCCCGCGTTATAAAACAAAAACATGAAATATTGTACCTTGCCCTTTGATTTTTCAATCAAAAAACTTTGAAAACAACAAAAAAGTGCAAAAACAATTAGTACCGGGAATAAACTTCATTTAGCCCGGGGTGTAAATTTAATTGATGCCCAGGAATACATTACATTTACGCCCTGGCCCAGGAGTAAATTAGTCCCCGTGTGAAAGTTTTTTTTAAAGAGATTAAATTTACTCCAGGACTAATTTTTTTTGATGCTTGAGGTAACCGCTGCCAATCATGATCAACCATGATCAACCATCAGCCATTTGAACCACCCAAATCATCACATGCGCGCGCGCATGCGCTGCGATTTATCATCATTAACAGCAGTTGTTAGCCGTCGCTAGCAGCCGCTGCTTCACCATTATTAACCACACCCTTTTAACCGTCCAATTGTCGACTAATAAGCTTTATTGCTGGTTCCTGATGGTATTGATCATTTATATCTACTCGTGATTTCTAAAATTATTGTTTTTTAAATGATTAGAATCATTTATAGAATATGGTTTGTTTAAGTATTGCTGGTAATTTAGATCCCCGCAATTAAGCAACCAACCCGAATTCCCAATGACTGAGGGAAATTCTTGAGTCCTTCGAATACTTCGGGTCTGTTGCTTTGGAACCGCCGCATGGTTTGACCGACTCAGGCGCTGGGCAAGCAAGATCGCTCTGTGGCTTTCCACGGCCGAGGCCAATTCTGGCGCAGTATATTGCCATGGAAGATGATGGATAGAAATACCCATCATATTTACACCCCCAAAATATTTATGAATTTATCCACACACACTTGCAATACATAAATATACATAAACCCACGCATGCAGTCATTCACATGTATACATAGATGCGCCCATGCATGAATACACGCATTCAAAAATACATGATCATAGGCACGTCCGTGCGTAAATGCGCATACCGGTGTTTCTCAGGATAGGGGGCCCGCCAAGTCATTTCTTAAGCCGTTTATAGTAATAAGCCAACCGCTTTTGGAGGTCCCTATTTTCAGAAATTATAAATAATGTTTTATAGAACCCCCATTTTGATTGTACATTATTATTGACCATTAAAGAAACACAATGAAACCTCCCATGCGCCATGAACCCCTGGTGCTGCGGTTGGCTTCCAGCTTCCGTCAGGGCCGAAAGCGTGTCATGGCCATTGGGCGTGAATATCAAAATGCCCGCGCCTAGGGCTGTTCTGGGAGCTGGCTGCGTTGGAAGATGGCCGTGGGAAGGTCGGTCGCCGACAAGAACTTAAAACCAACAAGCGTCAGTGTTAATGAAAACGACCGAGCGGACACGAACTTATCACAAGCTATGACAGCCCAACGGTTAAGATCAAACAAGGTGGTGTAAGCAGCGTCAGCGGCTCATGTTCAAAAGAATATTATTGGTTTTGCAGCCAGATATTGGTAAACCATCTAAAGATGCAAAGCCGTTTTCTCACCTGCGGTGTTCAGGTCTTGGCGAAGACGCCGGATCTTGGCATGGCAGAGCTGGCAGACAAGGAGCGGTGAGATCAATGTGAGCTAGTTGGCAGATGGTAGGGCAGTTGCTCCGTTTATTGGCGATGTTGCCCGGTGCATCCTGGGGGCCATCCCCGGCATTGTTTCTATCATAACCGATGCGGATGTTTCTCAAAATCGGACGCCCATAAATCACCCAATGTTAGTCATGGACTCAGCCAACCATTTTTGGGGGTTCCCCTAATTGCAAGAAACCGCCAAACCGCTCCAGTGAAGTGCTTGTTGGATCAGCGAACGGCCGAAGTGTTCAGCATCGCTTCGCCAGGAGTTCACGTTCTATGACTTCAAGAAGAAGGCCATGACTTGTCGCCTCCAGGTGAAGGGCTCAGATGCGAAAGAGACATTACGGCAAAAACCATGCATCTTGCATACGCGTTCGGAATGCAGGCCTCTATATGTAAAAACAAAATGGAAGCTCTCCAAACCAGCTCTGTTGTAGTCCAACTTGAACACATGCTCAATCAAGATCTTTTATATACAGTCCGGAACCGTTCGGGATTAGATATATAATCTTATGATATTGTGATCTTTATCGAAGGAAGTTTAGAAGTCTAACTTCCGACAACTCAGCTAGGGTAGATCGCCTATGCAGATGTGAGAAAGAAGAGATGTGAGAAAGATGAGAGTGCGAGCGCGCCAAAATGTTAGGAAAGTCGCGAAATGCTGTGTTTTGCAAGGTTTTGTGCATCATGAGGGTCCAGAAGGGTACCTCGCTAAAGCGGCGGGTGCGGACCACTGTGGCGGAAGGTGTGTGCAAAAATCGTGAAAAAACCTAGGCGCGAAGCACATTTGGAAGTCAAAACCGTAAAAACATGTCAGCTTCGGAGCACTTTTGGAAGTTGCAACTGGCAAAATCGTGAAAAAACCTAGGCGCGAAGCGCATTTGGAAGTCAAAATCGTAAACACATGTCAGCTTCGGAGCACTTTTGGAAGTATTGCAACTGGCAAAACCGTGAAAAAACCTAGGCGCCGAGCACATTTGGAAGTCAAATTCGTGAAAACATGTCAGCTTCGGAGGACTTTTGGAAGTTGCAACTGGCAATGCCGTGAAAAAACCTAGGCGCGAAGCGCATTTGGAAGTCAAATTCGTGAAAACATGTCAGCTTCGGAGGACTTTTGGAAGTTGCAACTGGCAATGCCGTGAAAAAACCTAGGCGCGAAGCGCATTTGGAAGTCAAATTCGTGAAAACATGTCAGCTTCGGAGGACTTTTGGAAGTTGCAACTGGCAATGCCGTGAAAAAACCTAGGCGCGAAGCGCATTTGGAAGTCAAAATCGTAAAAACATGTCAGCTTCGGAGCACTTTTGGAACTTGCAATTGGCAAAACCGTGAAAAAAACCAGGCGCGAAGCGCATTTGGAAGTCAAATTCGTGAAAACATGTCAGCTTCGGAGCACTTTTGGAAGTTGCAACTGGCAAAACCGTGAAAAAACCTAGGCGCGAAGCACATTTGGAAGTCAAAATCGTAAAAACATGTCAGCTTCGGAGCGCTTTTGGAAGTTGCAACTGGCAAAACCGTGAAAAAACCTAGGCGCGAAGCACATTTGGAAGTCAAAATCGTAAAAACATGTCAGCTTCGGAGCGCTTTTGGAAGTTGCAACTGGCAAAACCGTGAAAAAACCTAGGCGCGAAGCGCATTTGGAAGTCAAAATCGTAAAAACATGTCAGCACCGGAGCACTTTTGGAAGTTGCAACTTGCAAAATCGTGAAAAAACCTAGGCGCGAAGCACATTTGGAAGTCAAAATCGTCAAAACACTACATGTTCGGAGCACTTTTGATGACTCATGATTCTCAAAACTGGCACGCTGCCTGCGCGCGAAGCAAATTTTTAAGATAAAATCTTGTACCAAAATAAAAACTGCAATTTTACTAGCGTTTCGGGCCACTTTTCGGAGATGTCATATGATCATGAAAATTGGCACGCCGCCTGCGCGCGAAGCACATTCTCACGTCCGAAGTCGCAAAAACTCGTGGTTTTTAACAAGTTTTGAAAGTTGCATGTCCGAAAAAGTGCACGCGGCCAGGGCGAGAAGCACATTTTGAAGCAAATGTGTCAAAACACAGCACGTTTTGACACTTTTTGAACACAGGAGACAAAAGTAGGAAAACACTTGCGTTTCGCGTCACTTTTCGTGATTTATGTGGCCAAAATGTGCACAACGCTTGCGCGCCAAGCACATTTGCAGGTCAAAAGTAGCAAAACACTTGATGATCGGAACACCTTTGCAAGGTCCAATTATCAAAAGTGGCCAAACACCTAGATGCAAAACACTTCATGATCGAAGCACATTTGGAAGGTAAATGAATAGATAGACGAAAGATGGCTAGACAAAGAGGTAGCCAGATAGATCGACAAGTCGATAGTCAGATCGATGGGTGGCTAGATGGATAGTCAGATACATAGATGCATCGATGGATGAATAGATGGATAGATAGATGGATAGATAGATAGATAGAATAGCTAGAATAGATAGATGGAATAGACAGACAATTGGATAGCCAGATTCAGATGGCTAGATGGGTCGATAGATAGACAGATAGGTAGACGAAACGAGAGTCAGATAGAAAGGTAGATAGATAGTCAGGTAGATAGACAGAAAGATAGACAGAAAGATAGACAGAAAGATAGACAGATGGACACATAGATGATCAGACAAATAATTCGGTAGATAGATAGACAGATAGATAGATAGGCAGATAGATAAATAGATAGATGGACAGGTAGATAGATACATAAGCAGAAAGATGACGAGATAGATAGTGAGGTAGATAGAAAGACAAGTACATAGGCAGATAGATAAACGAATAGATCATCAGATAGATAGATAGATAGAGAGTCAGACAGACAGAAAGAAAACTGATCCACTGATAGAAAGATAGCTAGACAGATAGGCTGCCAGTCAAGTGGCCAGATCGATGCTCACATTGGTAGGAAGTCAGGCCCAAGTGATGTTCAGTTCTCGGATCCCTCGGACAATCAATCGTCGCAACCACAACTGCACACTCCTATAGTGCTCCTATCTTGGAAACTTCCGCCGCCGCCTTGTGCGGTACTACTGGTACATAGTCCGGAACACTCCAAACCGTTTGGGGCAATATAAATGCTCAGTGTATATATAATCCGGAACCGATCAGGACTATATATAACCGCGCCTTTATATATAGTCCGAACCCGCTCCGAACCGTTCGGTGTTATATATATGCTCATCTCATGGTATATATAAAGTCCGGAACCGCTCCGAACCGATCTGGGCTATATAGGCTTGAGTTTGTCCATTGGTCCCAAATAGTCCCAAACAGCCCCAAACAGTTCCTGGTCAATCCATGCATATATAGTCCGAGACCGATCGGGGCTAGATAACAAAAGTTATGCGCAGCCCGGAACCGTTCCAAACCGTTTGGCGCTATATATTAAAAGTTGCTGTACATAGTGCGGCGCCGCTCCGAACTGTCGTGAATTATGTTTTCCATGCTATTATGTCCAGTGCGAAACTGCTCCTGGATAGATGCAAGAAACTACCAAGATGATTCCATGTGAAGCGTCAGAACTCCAACAAATTGCCTTTGAACAAATCAATGAAAACAGCCAAGAGACAAACAAGAAAGACAACAAGTATACCAACGCCGAAAGACAAGGACACCAAATCAAAAATATCGGGAAATGTTGATTGTTATAGTTTTTGTTATAGCTATATATCACCGATTTTTCCGCTGATGCAGATATGGCCAGGGCAAATACTTTGGGACGAAGGCAGAGCTGACAAACTCGAACAAACAAAACGTTTCAGCCACAAACAAGACAGCTTTCTTTCACATTATGTAGCAAATCAAATTTACAGGAGGCCTTCATGTAGGGCGCGCTTGAATTTATCGAGTTGTCTATCGCATGTTTGATTTAAATGCGTAAGGGGCGGGCCGCTCCTTCACACCCTGTGCGAGAATGGAAAATGTGTTTCACCCACACGGTGAATGAGTGATTGTACAGAAAGTCCGAAAACACATTAGGTCTTGGTATGTTTTTGTGGTGTTTAGACTTCCCTGTTTTTGATAAATTGTGGCGCCTGGGTGCGTCAACCTCCGGGATGTATTTCATACACTCCCATTTAGTCTTTTGCCAATTTTTAGATACCATTGCCAATGCTTAGGATCCCTTTTCAATTCACTGGGCGCGGAGCCTCATACAGTTTTCAATTGTCCCAAATCCCAATTAAAGATATTGTGTTGGTTTCGAATAGTCCCAATGTTGGTTTTGAATAGTCCCCAATGTTGGTTTTGATTTGACTAGCCCCAATGTAAGTTTTAAACAGCTTCAATGAGATCCTATGTGGGTTTTAAATAATCCCAATTAGTCCCCACATGGTTTTAAACAACCCCAACCAAACCGCAGTTATAGAAACCCGCGCCTCCGCCAAGTATAAACCATTAATTTTGGATGATTTGGGGGCGCCCTTATTTTGAGAAACCATTACGTGGGTATGCGTCAATATGAACCGCCAATTTTTACGGGGGATAAAGAATCAAACATAATATCAGAATTGCCGGTTGTTGGTTTAAAATTTTTCTTATTTTCCCAAAAATTTGACCAAACGGCCGTGAACTTGCCCGTCAACCGCTGTTGAGGCCTGATCACGGCAGTTTAGGGATGCTACGGTGCCAGGGCGGGTATCCTTGCAAACGCCTCACTGCACAAGCAGCTGGGTGGTGATTTGTGAGCGGCGAAAATGACACCAGGTCACCAGGAAGGGGCTGGTTGCTGAGGAAAGACTTGGATTTGGAGCAGTTTGTTAGTAGATTTATGTAGGTCTTACATGATTTTAGTAAATCCTTCGATTTGCTATTTTGAGACAGTTGTTCTTGTGTCTCCTTTGAGACTGTGTTCTCTTTAGTTTTGATGCTCCTCAAGTGTAGTTCGCGGGCAAGATGATAAACATCTTCCACGGCTAAATGGTGCACCTTTGGTGCTTGAGTTTATGCAATTCATTTTAATTCAGCGCCTTGGATAGTTCGAAGGTGACGCGAAACGAACTTGCAAGCCCTTGGAGCTTTGCCATTCGAAGCAGGAAGCCCCGCTTTGTTGAACGCTTTGTTGAGCACTTTCCAAGCTAGGGAGATTTGTTAGAATTCTGTTGCTTTGAACATTTTTAGACCCTTGTGACAATGAAGTCACACCCTGCTTCGTAGATGCAGCAATTCAGCTGAGAGAGATATGAAGGGATTTCTTGAACATGTAATTTTCGGTCATTGAGTCGTTGATTTCAAAAGGTGTGAAAGCAACATGAAAGAACAACGGATGTAAGCTGAGGTTTGGTTCACTTGCCTCTCCCATACCTTGCCAGACAGAATCCAGTGTTTGGCCAAGGTGCCTTTTTTTTTTGAACGCTAATGAATCGAAAACACGAGTCTGAGCGAAACTGGTATCCTGATATCCGACAGATAGTCACCATGCAGTCAACATGGCAATCTCTGATAATCCTTGAAAGCTGAAGCAGGTGATCATTAGTTGACCGCTACCTTTTGAGACTTTTCGCTCTGGTGCAAGCGTTGCGCCTCGTTGAAAAAGATGCACACCGGCGATGCCATACTGTGTGAAAGCATGTATAGCAAGACCTCGGAGCAGAGAGGATATGAACTCATTCAAACCCAAAATTTTCTGAAGATTGTGCCGCTTTCTGAATAATGCCTAGTTCCATGTCAGATTTCAATCGTTTTCACCCTGACTTGAATGACCATCGCTGTTTTCATTTCCTTTTTCCATGTGCAGCAAAAACATCGCAAAGACTGATGTTTTGGAGCGCCTGTTTGCGTAAAACCCCGGTATTTACGAAGATTTTTCTCTCTGTGGCAAAGAACATGGTGTTGACATTGCTTTCTCCAGCACCATTTCCAAAAACAGCGATATTTATGCAGGCCTTGGCGCATTGCCAGCTTGGTTCGTGGCTTCATTCTCAGCCTTCGGTTGGCTCGCAGCAAACCTTTGTGGATGTGGCCTGCGGCAGTACCGGTAGGGGCCCGAGAAGAATGATTCAAGCAAATCAACAAAGTTAATTTGTAGCGCAGTAGAATCACTCAGCATGCCGAAAAAGTGATTTCATTTGTAGCTTAGATAATTTCCTCTAAGATTCCTAGATGTTGATGATTCCATTTGTGGAAGTCACTTCTTACGATTGTCACTTAGTCTCAACAAGAATTCAAACAGGCAGGCACTGTGATGCATCCTGTAGTTCTCAGGCGTACCTTTTCTCTTGTACAAGCCATCCAATTCTGTCACCCTTATTGGGAGCAACTACTCATCGCATACCAAGTGCTAGACCGTCTTTTATCCTTACCTATGGCAATGTAAAACTTGATGTCATGGTTGAACATATGAACTCAGTGCGATCGATGCATTTCTTTGTGATACTGGGGGGTATTTACTTCCTTTGCTATTGTCATTTGTAGAAATCCCAATTCCAATGGCGACTACGCAGGCCACCCTCTTCGGCAAATGTAGCTGATCTGGACCCAATGGATGGAGGCCGGACAACATGTCAGATCCTTTGGACGCGGCATGCGTAGGTTCTCACCGCAAAGCTTCGTCCGGTCGAGTGAATTCATGCGGTGCTCCGTTACAGCTAGGACATCAAGATAGATGATGGTTTGAAGATTTTTGAAGATGTTAAAGGGCACATTTGTAAAAAATAAAATGATATGTTCTCTAGGCTCGCTTTTGGGGGTTTACACTCTCTATTTGTCACCGCTAGGTGTATGGTGAGATTGCCTCCAGTGCTTGGAGCACAGGACAAGCTGACAATCAGAGCTGGCTTTGAGCTTACTGAATTTGCGCGGCGCAGTAACACAGTAAAAATCCGATTAAACGCAATTAATATTTATTTTTTTCTATTGGTAGATGGTATAAATTAGATTTATTTTTATGTATATAAAATTTTTTAAATTTATGCCATAATTTATATATATTTTATATTTAGGATGGTTTTTTAAAATATATATCGAATTTTAAAATTTAAAATAAAAAAATATATTTATTTAAATATTAAATTTAAATTTAATATAAATTATTATATTTTTAATATTTATTATTAATAAATAAAAAATATATTATTTATTTTAATTTTTTAAAAAAAAATATATTTATATTTTTTTATTTTTAATAAAAATTATAATTTAAATCTA
>VSDK01013751.1:8556-18963 GCA_009767595.1 Symbiodinium kawagutii
TTGTTGTTGTTGTTGTTGTTGTTGTTGTTGTTGTTGTTGTTGTTGTTGTTGTTGTTGTTGTTGTTGTTGTTGTTGTTTGTTGTTGCTGCTGTTGCTGTTGTAGGAAATGTGTATATTTGATTCTAGCCCCTACATGTTTTAACATTTTGTTTGCAATTTTGGCAACCGTTGTTTAACATATTCATACTGCATCGGAACTTTGTAACACATTTTTTTTACAATTTTGGTTTGGGACTGCCACATGACAACCATTAAACGATACCCATCAAATCTTGATTTTTTTTCCAGCAGTCGACTTTGTTTTGGGCACATTTCTCGCGCATTGAAACATCGAATGCAATTGGCAGGCTCAGACGCTGTTCAATGACCATCGTGATAGTACGCGTAAGGCAAATTTTTGGACATGTTCCATTTTTCATATTGATTGGCAGACAGTGAACTCTGAATAGCCTTGTTGTCAGCAGTTTTGATGAAATTTCGGCATTGTTTGCCCTTTGGTTTTGCTCTGAATCGCTTTGTAATATATATCCAAACATACAAGGAATGCTCTTCCTACTGTTTGAGTTATTGATCTGTGAAAGTGTCCAAAAAAAATTACAACAGACTCAAGAAGAAAATAAAACAACAACATCTCAATATGGTTGGTTTGCGTCGCATCTTGCAGGCCCAAAAGATCGCATCCCACATTTGATCTTTGGTCGAACGCTTGCATTTTCAAGATCAGCATTGTCTATTGCATTTTGTGATGCAAAAACATGTGCAGGTGACGCCCAAAGTTGGCCACCAATGTTCTGCAACATGGAGGCCACAGTGGAACAGCAAATTGCATGAACTGGAAATGAACAAAAATTATGCACCTAGATTGCCACTATTGTGACAGGCACAAGTCGTCACATGGTTCCCAGTCCAAAACGGATTTTCTTCCGCAAGGCAGCTGGTGCTTGGTGTGCATCACCGTGCATACGTTCAGTGCTCGGTTTGTTGGCTGATCCTGTCACAGATACAAGAGATCGTGCCGATGCTTCTCATAAACTCACTTCTCAAGCACATTCAAAGACGTGACTGAACTGGTGGTCCAGACCCAAACATGAACATTATGTTTCAAACATTATTTGATTGGTTTTGACCGCAACCGCCCATGGGATGAGGCAAGTGCCACAACTCAGACAGAGCCAGCTCAGAGTGTGTACCGTGGGCATGTCTTGATGAAGATGTAACGCAAGTCAGGGTTGTGTGCACTGAATTGTTTTTTTTCAAAAGTTGAGTTCTGCCTGCTGTGGCACTTGCATGGGAGGACCGACTTGTGTTTGAATCATGAGCAAGTGCAGCAGGAGTATCCAAGAAGTTCCCTTTTTTTTGTTAGGGCCACGCCCAATCAAAACTTGGCACATGATTTGAATTTTGGAATGCTTGGCTCCGTGAAGAAGAACCAACAACAGGTTTGCTTAGAAGCCTGGGATGCCTTTTTTTTTCCCGTTTGACTCTTCAACTCTGGCATATATGCACATATATTTATTTACATTTGCAAAAAATGTAAATAGATATATTCTTACATTTATAGATAACTATCTATATCTATATATATATAGTTGTATATGTGTATATAAAAAAATTCTATATACATATATATATAGCTATATGTAGAGTATTTGTAGCTAAATATCTATATATATATATATACATACATGTGATATGATATGATATGATATGATATGATATGATATGATATGATGTGATGTGATGTGATGTGATGTGCTGTGATGTGATGTGATGTGATGTGATATGATAAGATAAGATAAGATATGATATATCACTGTATCAGTTCATCTCCTTGGCTTTGAAACCCACCGTTTTTTTCAGACAGGGGCCTCATCACATTTTTTGAAACACATTCATGGCCGTGGCACGCATCTCCTGTCTTTCTTGCATTTTCATCCGCCAAGCGAAGCTTAGTATAAAAGTAGTCACCGCCCAGAAAATCTTCCTCCGCTCCAGCCGGTACTGCAACTTGTCATTGCTTGTCCTCCTTAGCTTTTTTCGGAGCTTGTTTGAAAGTATTGACCGCAGGCAGAGTGCCGGAAAACCGGTGAGATGGGACTTTGTCAAATGCCAACCAGTTTTTGACAAGTGCCCTAGGACAAGTGCCATTCAAATTTGGACGAACGTTTGATAAACGTAATGATACGTAATGATTCGGCGTTGTGGTTTAGACTTTGTTTAGACTTTCGGTGTGGACAGGTACATTGAGTTTGCCTTCACGGATGAGGCAAGATATCTCCACATCTCTGCACACAGTTTGCTGATTTCTTTGTGAAGAAAAGCACTGAGGACAGAAGACGTTTTGTTGGTGAACGGGCAAAGTTTCGGGACGGGACCTTAGCTTGATGCAAAACCCAACAAACGGAACCTACAAAAAGCAGAGCTGTATATATGTGCTGATTTTTGATTTTGAAGCTTTCTTCAATAGGTGCAAAGCTGCAAAGAGTTTGTGCAAGGAAGACAAACGTTTGCTCAATGTACCACTGCCCAACGAAGCTGCAGCAGAGATGGACTCCCTCAGTGAAGCAAAACTTTCTTCATCCAGCGCCAACATGAGAGAATCATTTTCAACATTATTCATCTTGCATGATATGACTCTTCATGAGGAAATTTGCTCATGCCGAGGGTCTTGTTGCTTGGGTCTATGTACTGTATTCCTTACTCCTGCACCAACGCCACCTCCCACCCCGCCCTTTCAACGAGCATTCTGCTGGCAAGAATGCTGGCGTGTTGACCGTATTTGAGATCATTTGGTTCTAGTGCTCGCGTATATCATGGTACAAAAGAGATACCTGGTCACATCCAAAAAGAAGACTTGCCAATCCATGAACTGATTTCGCTTGGGTTCTGTGTATTTTGAACCTACAGTAATGCCAAACCCTATTAAAAAGGAACCCCGCTCAAGGTCAATAAGGACAAAAAAGGTTTCACATACGATGTCGATTTGAAAATAAAACCATTGAAACAAGATCTAACCATGTGGATGTGACACCGGAAAACATAATATTTATTGATTGTGTCTTGGAGACACAATGTTCAAGGAAACCTATATTGTAGAATCACATTTTTATCACAAAACATCTTGACAGAGTTGTGTATTGCAAAACATCTTTATGATTGTATTCATATTGGACAAGTATTAGTTACATTATGTAAGAAGAGACAGGAGGAACGCATAGGAACAGATGAAATGTTTATCTTCAAAGCTCTTATCAACCACTGACCATGGTGAACCGGTTGTTGATGCCAAATCGTTGCTTCCTAATTTTGGTTAAATGAAACAATTCGCTCTTTTGAGGTATGTCATGCGGGTACAAGAGGTTTAAAATTTTGATTTTGCCAGCATAAGGTTGAAACGCACTATGGCATTAGTTTTACAAAAGATCTTCGCATCTGAGAGTTTGTCATCAACTTGGGAGGTACAGAGTTGGAAGATTTGATAAGTGCTTCTGACCAGGGGATGATGCTTCAATCGGTTGCATTGACACCTTCAGCGCAGGATTGGGCAGAAACGTACAAAGCCTTGATTACCATTGCTCGACTCGATGATCGCATCTCAGGCGACAGATCCTAACTTCGGACCCAGCTTGGGGTACTTTCTTTACTTTCTCCGCCAGGTGACTTCCAATCGCTGATCTTCAGCCGTTTGGAGGACAACAGAAGAAAGATACAAGACAACAGAAAAACATATCAAAACATTGCAGTTGAGCAATAATGATGCCAGCCGTTCAAAAGGCTCAGGTTTCCAAAACAACAGAACTACCTTTCATATATATATATATATTTTTCTTTTTTTTTTTTTCTGTCTTTCTCTCCCCTCTCCTCTGGTCTGGTCTGTGATCTCTTCTCTTTTCTCTTTTGAGAAAGACACATGCACCTGATATGATGCTGCAAGTCTGCACTCAAGAATTTGGAAGTCCAGAAGAGCACCTTAATTCTGTTCGCAGGAGAAGGAGCTCATGGTGTCGCCAGCGAATTTATGCTTTGTGTCATTGCCATTGCAAGAGATCGGAGAACTCACTGTCCTTTTCAGTGGCAGGCTCGCTTTGGCATATCGATACTTGAAGGAAAGACGTGTCTCAGCTGAACTGAACATTAGCTAAACGTATTTGTCTTCTCAGTGAAGAGATGGAACTCTTCCCTGGTTTGATTTGGATTTTGTCTATTGATATTGCTTTGCTGTGTCGTGTAGAGCTGAACGATGTCGCTGGTTCCCCGCTTGTTTGGTTTTGCGAAGTGGCAGGGTTTTTCACATCAACACTGGAAATTCCAAGGCTAGACAAGTGGCATCCTCAGCCTGGTCAGCTTTCCTCTTGGCTCCAAAGTGATATCCTCCTTTTACATCCAAACAGTTTAAAACACCTCCTTTTTTCCCTTCATTAACTTTGGTGCAATCACCTTCGAAACAATTCAAATCTTTGCAACTGACCGTGGCATTTGTGCCGAAGGCCGCTCCACAATACGAAAGCAGTACCCAGAGAGGGAGCATACTTCAGCATGTTGCAGCAGGCTCAGGGAGTTGGATTGGCATTCGTGCGCATCGCTTTCCACGATTTTCCATGTCCGCTTCTGGGGCAGACCTACTGGTTGGCTTTGCATGTCTGGCTCGTCCATTCCAAGCAGCACATGATCCAGGACCCTGCTGACTGCTTTGAAGTAATCTACGATAGAAAGAGGCACTACACGACAGGGAAGATTGCTCCTCTAAGCTGGAGGCACAGGTAGGACATTAAGCTGCTTATCCGGCAGGTATACGGTTCCGACGGTTTCCTGGCCTGGGCGTTGAGTCACAAGAGTGTCTAGAAAGAGTGCCTTAGTCCCAAGACTGACAAGACTGCATATGGGACATTGGTAAAGAATGGGAAATTGATAGACCATATTGAGGGCTAGAAATCTTCCTGAATAGAGGGTGGAAGCTTGATGGCTAAAAGAAACAAAGTTCGTTGATAAGAAAACAAACCAGAAGTTTGCGTGTCACCTTGACTGGTTCAGCATCTTGAAACGCCTTTGCACGCTTCTTTGGAAGGTCTGTTCAGTCCATTTTTTCTCGCTGTGCCATTAGAAGCCAATCAAAAGCCTGCCCTGCACAAATAGAGTATGTTTGGCACTCTATGGTGAAGACTCTTGTCGTGTCACTGAAAACATGCTTGAACCGTCTTCTAGTCAAGCACACACACACACACACACACACACACACGGAATCTTAGAGTTTCACGGTGACTAGAGCAAAGCATGCTTTTGAGGATTGGGACATGCACATTCAGTTCAGTTGTCTATGCAAATGTTACTCTGGAGGAGAATGAAGGTCTATTTGGAAGTGCAATTTGCGCGATCATTACGATCCTTGGCTCTACGTATGTGGACAATGTGTTCACCAATGCAAAAGAATTCTTCAGCTGATCATTTGATCAGGAGACGAGTTTTCGAATGGGCTTGGCTGATAGTGCGGCTTTGGCTCAAGATGCTCGACTGCACCGATGTTCTTCTACACTTTGACCGGAACTCCATTTTATGATTTTAGGCAAGGAAGCAAAGGCATTTCTTGCATTTAGACTTTATGCTTTGTTTTTGCTTTGTTTGGAAGCCTTTCTTAGGCAAGAGGATGTCCCGGTAGAGCTGCCATGTTTGGAAATGCCAGGGAACTTGCCTATAGACAGGTACGTCATAAAACGGAAGTCTCAAGCTGTTCTGGTTTTCTGTCTTGGAGAGTGTCATGACTCCGAACGCTTTCTTGTTCTGATTCTTTGGCATGCTGCTCTTGGCCAAGAAATTTACTTGATAGGTTCAAAGTCAGAGCTTGCAGTGAATCCAGCTATGGGTCGTGCCATGCCAATGCCATGGAACATCGTCCTTCGTGTGCTTCGCTGAAAAGCACTCTCGCAGGCGTTGTCTTAATCTGTTTGTGCTTTGATGTTGCAGCTGAGCGGGTTGCAGTGTGCATCGGCGGAAGGATTCGTGCGATTCGAAGGACAGGGGAAGCTCAGAGAAGAAATCTCTATGACCAGCTTTGTGGAGGCTCCTGTGCACAGCCAAAGCATCACGTGGATGTTTTCATGGCTGGGCCTCACTCTAATGCTCAACTGGAGGCTGCAGCCAACATCTTTCGTGATTTTTCACCGTTGGTAAAAGGAGTTCGCTTTCACGATGAATCTTTGATTTTAGAATACTTGGCAGAAACTTTCCCAAAGGAACTACAGGAAGCGCTCCAGATTGGAGGTAATTGGCTGGGAACGTTGAAGCGTCGTCTTGTGATTCCTGGTTTTCATCGAATTCACAGACGAAGTGGCTGTGGCATCTTCAACATGTGGATAAACAAGCAATGTCTTGAGTTGATCGAAGCCCATGAAGAGCTCTCTTCACGCTACGATCGTGTAGTCGTGACGAGGACAGACTTGCTTTGGGAATTTCCACATCCCAAACTGGAAGATTTGGCCTCCACCGCAGCTTGGATACCAGACACTCTAGAGGATGATTGGGGTGGTTTGTATGATCGCCACATTGTACTTCCACGTTCAGCCGCCAAATGGGTACTTGGCGGATGGTCCTTCCTCACTTCTGGCAGGGCATTCCGTATGATTTTAGACCTCTTAGGGCCTTCAGCCCTGACATCAAACGCAACAAACACGGAGGTTTTCCTGGCAGTCAGGCTTTTGACAGGAGAGGTGCCAATCGCCCGCTATCCTGCCACAGCCTACCTGGCTTGTGATTTGTCTGAATGGCGTACACCCAATGGGACCGCAGATGGAGGAGACAACTCTTTCCACGGTGTAAGAAGCACAAGCTTTTCTTGTGAGACTGCTGGCTATCGCTATCCTAAAGAATGGGCTGCTGTGCGAACTTTTTCGGAATGCTTCAGATCAAAACAGACTGGGCAAATGTGGTCTCGAGCAGCAGTGCGAGACTGCTACTGCCCTCATATTGGGGACGTCAGGGCTGAGGACAAAGAGCTCTATCAGATTTGCCACGGGTAATGGTAAAAACATTCAAAGATTGGTCCGTGACTCATCAAGACGTCCCAGTTCAACTAGGTCCCAGAGAAGTTCCACCAGCATTTGTGACTTGTCGTAGAGATTCTTGCGCATCCTTCAGCTCGAAAAGAGCCCTTGCGGTTCGCTGAGTTTGTGAAAAAGGAAAAGACAACGTATTTCAGAACTTAAATGCTGTGTGCACTGCGTGCATGTCAAAGAGGACAACTATTGTCAGGCCATGAGTCTAGGGACGGAGCTTGAGCACTTCATGGAATATGTCTTCGGCTTCTGTGCAGCTCTGGATGAGGTCCCAAGTCATCTGGGTACTGTGATTTGAATTTTCATTCTACAGCAAGATGAATCGCAACATGATGCAACATGATCTTTATCCCCTTTTGCAGCACTTTTTTGAGCTTCTTTTTTGGTTTAAAGCTGCCGCTTTCTGCAGTCTTCCAGGCATTTTTGCAAGAAGCGCCTGATGGCTCGGCCAAAGCAGTCAGACTGCAGGAGTTCAGTGATGCCTTTGAGTGCAGAGATGTGCAGAGATGTGCAGAGATGTGCAGAGATGTGCAGAGATGTGCACAGTCAACCCAAGGGATTGTGATGTTAAATTCTGCTGTATCAGACATGTAGTAGAAGCTCGACCGTGTGAATTCAAACAGCAACCTGGAGCACCAATGAGCACCATTTGTGCTTTTCCAACCTGTGGACCCCCTTTGTCAAGGACAGTGAGTTGCAGGAAGGTCAGGTTGGCCTTCTCCCTTGTGTGAAGGAGGTCCGGAGCTTTGAAGCCCAGAGCTGCACAAACTTGGAATTCCATGGAATTCCTTGGAGTTTCTTTTGGAAGCATATTTGAAATTTGCAAATTTCTTCTTTCTTTTTTCTTCAGAGTTTCTTTCGAAGTTGTTGGTAGCAAAGCATAGGAGAAAAAAGTCACTTGCACGAGGTTCTTTGGACAAATGTCTATTTTGGAGCTTGTGAACACGACCATCAACACTTGGAAGAGCTTGCAGCAAGCTTGGCACGTTAGTCTTGATGATGTCTTGCCTGGTCCTGTCCTGCATTCTACAAGTCCTCATCTTACTTCAGCGCAAGGGGAGTCCTGTAGTCCTGCCAGGTTTACTTAATTCGCCAGCGAATTGCTCTTGAAGCTCTTCCACGTACTCCCTTCTTGACTTGCAGGAGAGTCAGAGCATTTGGATCACTGATTTGTGCAGCGGGCAGGATGTGCATCACTTTACTGAATCCTGTGACCAGGATGACATGGGCAGACTTTCCACTACGGCACCAGTGATGCTGTCTTTACTGAGCCGACTTCTTTCTGTCCATTCCCATCGGAGGAAAAGTCTAATGGTCATAAAACTAAGAAATTGTTTCGCTTTAGACTCTGCTTTGGCGGACTCGATTTTCGCGGGCCCCGCAGAGCCAGGGGCCCCCCATTGGTAAAGAGTTTCTTTTTGAAACTTTGCACAGAACCCTGATTGGGCAGGACTCTGAGCAAGAAATCAAAATTGATGTTCCCTCAGGTTCTGAGCCAATTCTATTCGCGTCGCTTTGGCGAGAAAACAAATCTCTTCACTTGTTCTGAATTGTGGTTGAGGTCAAGAAAATAGATAATTCACGGTCTGCTTCTGTAGGCAAAAGCTTAGTAAATGCTGAGCATGTCAGGGCCTTGAGCCTCCTGTTCCGTGTGAATGGGGTCCTTTGTGCGGAGCCAAAGTTGGCCCCAGTGGACCTGTGATGACCTGTGTTTTAGCACCTCTTTTCACAGGTCCACTGTTCCAATTTGCACGGTTCGCGTCAACCATTCAGCTGGTTCACCAAGATATCCCTCCTTCACAAACGTTGGAACGCATTGATGCAGAACCGTTATTTTGGATGATTATATTGACTGACCTTTGGAAAGGCATCCCTTGTCATATGATGGACTGAAAGTTGCTCTCAAATCATGAAAGATACAAACCATAAAACAGACTTTCCCAAATTCCAGACCCAGATTTCGAATGGCGCAAGTCTAAAGCCATTAGCTCATTGGGATAGTTAGTGATCAATGGGTTGGGGTTGCGCCTTGGCACCTCCGCTTTGGAGCAAATTTTTGGACACTTCTCGGTGGAGATCCTATCGCCCACTGTGACGCTTTTGTGACAAGATTGTCTAGTGAAAAATGAAAGATATTACAGTAATATTCATCATCATATATGTATATATATAGACATATATATATATATATATCTATTCTTTTTATTTTTCTGTTTGAAAGACCTCTTCTAGAGGGTCTGCCATGTCCCCCTTCATTTTCTCGACACAAATTCCCATGTCACCAAGCGTTCCCCCCTCTTCACGACTCTCCCGTTGTTTCAATTTGCCTCGGCCAGGGTTGCATCTGGTCTTTGCCAATCCTTGATGGCATCAAGGGCTTTGGACAGCTGGTTGCAGTCTGTCTGAGTCCCCCTGCGTACAACAGAAGTTCATTCGCAGTTTTTCTTTCTGCACTTCTCTCATTGCCTTTATTCTTACTCCTTCCTCTTATTATTCTTCTTATTCTTCGCATTCTTATTCTTCTTATTCTTATTCCTTGAATTCTTATTCCTTCTATTCTTATTTTTCTTCTTGTTCTTGTTTCTTTCTTCTCATCTTCATCTTCTGCTTCCGCTTCTCAGATGCATTGTATGCAGGCTTTAGTGTGTGGCCCTTGCTCACGTTTGCCGATCCTTCTGGCTCGTAGTGTCTCACATTCCCTTTTTCCATGTCCTGGTGCTATGATAATCCTGTGATTTGCGTCTACTCTTTGGACTAGCAGCTATTTGTTCTACAGAGGTTGGGCAAGTCCATCCACCCTTGAACTGGTCAGATGTATTTCTACTCAGATCGCAACTTCTTTCCATAGATCGGGAATTTGTCCAAGCCAGGATCACAAAGGTTGTGTATTGACTGTGCAAACCCTCTGCTATATGGGCCTAGGCCTGATGGTATCTCTGGCATAGCATATCTCTCTGGTTTGAAAAAACATCACTTAGAATTTTGGGACAGACACAGCAAGATGCAAAAGTTGAGGCATGCAAGTCCAACTGCCCACATTGACATTGCTCCTTAAAGATTGTACTCCATCCACATGGCATGGCCAATGTGCCGACCTATGTGGCAGCAGTTCAAGATGAATCTGACACTGGGTGTGGGATTAAAGCACGTGCAATGTCTATCGGGTTTTAGGTTGCATATCTTCTGATTTTGGCTTTCCATGAGTAAAGTGATGTCATTTCCTAAATGTTGTAGATGTTCCTGCGAACGTTTGAATTGCTGGCAAACATGTTGTTTAATTGCAATGTCAAGATTTCTGAACTTGTGTGTATGTAAATAAACATATAAATTATATATATATATATATACATATTGTGTTTGT
>VSDK01013751.1:19291-31724 GCA_009767595.1 Symbiodinium kawagutii
AGGAATGCCAACTTCTTTGCGAAGCTGATGAGCTTTGCGTGGACAGCAGACTGACCAACAGCGAATGCAAGGTGTACGGCCTTCCTTCGGCTCTGGGAACTGCGACTCCCGAGGATTCTCAGCAAGATACATATGGCTATGACGGCTATGACAGCGACAGCTATGAACGTCCGAACGAACTTTCCATTGTGCAAAACAACTCCCTTGGTGGTCGGCAGATGCTTCGCAAGGTACTTTTGGTGACCTATGCATCTGGAAAGGTTTTTGAAGAAACGCAGCAGCGTCTGTACGAAAGCCTCCAGCATGCTGAGATTGAAGAGCACTGGGGTTGGAACCAGTCCATGTTTGAGAGTGGGATCCATGCGGACTGGTACAGACGGCACAAGAAAGTCAATTTCCGACGCGGCGGTGCCTGGAAACCCTACATTATTTGGCAAGCGTTTCGGCGGGTGAAGTGGGGAGATTGGCTGGTACTCTGGCTGCAGAGTCTAAAGATGTCTCAAGCAATTCTGTGTGTGATATGTGTACATTATTGTACATTTGCATCTTGTTGTTTATGCTTCCCAAACGGTTTGCCACTGAAACGTTGGAGTCTCTCTACAATCACAGAAGTGCCAGGGTCGCTGGCTATATCTCACATTGCTACAATTGATTTCTTTTCGTTTCATCAACATCTGTCTCCCTTTTTTGCATTTCTTTGTCTTTCTTGATCTACTTCCTTTTCTCTTTCCTTCTCTTCAGTTCTGTTTGTCTCTCAAACCTCGAACGTTTTCTGGGAAGGCTTGAAGAATGAAGGGCTGCTTTCCAAGGTTTATCATGATTCGTCAAGATATTTGCAAGAAGGCTTCACCTCCTCAGTGCAGCCGCTATTGGCTTGGCTCGAAGCACACCGCTTTGAAAACCCTTGCGAATGTCACTGGCCGGACACAGTGCAGACTGGCAAGGGCATGTGCAGTGCACGTGGGGCAGTATAATAACCCCATGCTTTCCGTTTTGGCTGACGGAAACGCAGGAGAGGGAAATAGAGCTGAGAGCCGAAAAAACGATAAAAGGAAAAAAAAAACGATAACAATACATACATGTCAAATAGATAGATAGACACATGTACTCAGATGGTGGCATTGGGACTGATTGTGACGAGCCATTTGGGCACAGACATGCCGCTTTTCATTCTTTTGCTGGAAGTCGGATTCACCCAGAAAAATCCCTCCAGACATAGAGGTCCTGAACGATAACAAAACGATAACAAAAACGATAACAAATCGAACAAAATCCTCCTCCAATAGGCCCTGCTATGTTTTCAACCACCCGTAGCTATGTTCCATGTCTCAGTGTCTGCCTGCGAAAACATTATACGCCTTGCAGCAACTAATACTGAAAGATGCTGAAGTGGGCCCTGCTGTAATTGCAACAATCTCCTCGCTCTGGCTCGGAGGCTTCTTTGCACTGCAGCCTTTTTCCAACTAAATTGACATGTGATATATTGATTGGCTGAGAAGCTGACACTTGACAAAACCTGTCATTGTCCAGCATCTCCTGGCATGCATAAAGGACTCCGTTTTCTTTCAAATTCCCATCTGTTTGCCTGCCTTATCATTGGTTGCTAGTGCCAACCCCTATAGCCACAATAGACAAGCAAACATGTTGGTTATGTTGAAAGGCTAAAACCTGAAAAAACGATAAAAGGAAAAAAAACGATAACATGATTTGGCGAATAAGAAAAAGACACGGGGTTTTTATACAACCCCACGTGCAGTGCATGTGCAGTGCATGCGCAGTGCATGTCCTGCTCGTTTAAACTCAAACAGGTTTTGTTCAGGTTTGCTCTGAGGTTTGCTCTGAGGTTTGCTCTGAGGTTTGCTCTGAGGTTTGCTCTGAGGTTTGCCTGCTGTGAGACTTCGACAAGCGCTTGAGCATGAATGGTTGCAGCAGTGCGCAGAGTGCTCAGAGGTGCTCAGTACTTTCAACCGCATTGGTTGAGCGATACGCGTTGACACATGTTGAAGACATGTTGCAGACATGTTGCAGACATGTTGACACGAAAGTTTGCATGTTGAGAAGCGCGATTCGAACACTGAGACACAATCTCCACATTGTAGGCGTGATAAGACAGCTCGATTTGCCAATGCTTTTTTTACCATACGAGGTGGAACCATATGGCGATGCACGCGTCCTTCCCCATGAGGCATGAGAAGTTTGGAGGATTGTTCGATTCATTTCTACAGTATTCTAAGGTTTGTTTGAGGACAGGGCCTACTCCTATTATGTATTGCATTACGAACGCCAGCTAGAGACTGGACTATGTTCGTTTTTGGAAGCAAAGTAAGAGTGGGCCTGGACAAGAAGCATGGAAATGGCGGAAATGGGTCGGGATTTGTTGGGATGATGGATATGGTGCCCGTTCTTTTGGGATACGCAACATGTGGCCAATTTGACTTGGTTTTTGATTCCTGCAGGTACAACTGGGTGAAAGTTATTACGTATGGACCTGCAACACCTGCAGGCAGAAGATGTTTTCTGCAGCTTGATGTGGAAGCTTGGCACTTGCAGGAGAGGGTAATGAGAGAGTGTCCACTTCTGACTTTCTGTTTCTTTCTCTTCGAATTTGCCGTTCTCTATTGTCTTGGAAGGGGTTGATCATGTTGCAACATGGCTTTAGCACGTGGCTTCCAACAGAGCTTTCTCTGAATGCTCTCTTTGAGCGAAGGCCAAACGAGCGAAGCTGTTGCACCCAGAAATGGCAGCAGCCCACGCTTCAGCACTCGTGGTCTGTTTGGCCGAAGACCTGGAAATGCGACACATGTTGAACTACAGACAAGACTGCCATAGCTTTCCAATGCACCAGGATCACTGTGAAATCATAATTAGATGTTGGCCCGTTGAAGGGAAGTTGATTAGATTCAGCAGCACATTTGCCTGGAATAGCTTTCACCAATCATCGGGTGTGCAGAAGCTAATATCATTTGGTTCAATGGCATTTTGAGAATGTGCATGAGAAGCTGAACGGCCATGAGGCGAAAAAATCGGCGCAGCGCACGCTTTTTGCGCGAGTGGGTGGTCTACTTAGCTCTATCGACAGCTTCTAAGACGACTACTCCAATTCTGTTGATTTCAATTTAACCGCCAGCCAGTGTAGATGCTGTGGATGCTGTGGATGCTGAATGATTGAACTCTCTTCTCTCCAGGCTCGCAAAGCAGAGGACTATGAGACGTTGGCGTCATGATCACAGCATCTATGTTTCAGTGTATCATGTTTGTATAAGGTTGTTCGGCAAGCGAACAGCGTTTTTCCATGGACTCTGCCTGGACAAGGCACCTTCCATTTGTTGATCAGAGCCTCAATGCTCTCCTCTTCTACAGGCAGATTGGCAGACTTTGAGCTTTGCACACCTGGCATCTTTGCACATCCTATGATTTCTCGACTTCTTCTTTACACATCTTTACACCTCTTGCTTTGCGTCTCAAGATGGAAAGAGGCATTTGTGCAACGGTCGGTTTGTTAGCGATTAGCAACTTTTGCAGGTGGAAGTCCGAACTGTCACTTCGGGCCTTATGGATGCCAACTTTGTACCTCAACGGATGGAGAAAGGAGGGGCATGGAGGGGCATACTGAGCTTGATACCATCGGATCACAAACAGGTTGGACTGAAAACAACGGGCTTCAGAGCGTAAATCCTATTAAGCCATGCACTGGTAGGTACCTCAATCCCAGAAACATCAAGGGTGAAACCTTTCTAGCTCTTATTTTCTACACCTCCAAAAAAAAGGCGGAACTTTGATTCAAAAAGAAGTGAATCACAAAAAGCGCCTTCAAGGCGGAACTTTTGGAATCCCATTTGGGGTGGAGCTCCCAGCGGAGGACACTGATGCTCACAAGACTGGGCGTTGCGACGGTGCTGATCTTACTGTGGAAGCACATGATTTTCACGTCTCTTATTGTTAGATCAAATTAATAAACCTTAATTTGATCACCAGATTCTCCCGGCACGAGGCAATGTGTTCAAGCACATGAACGTTGTCTTAGAGCAACTGTGGGACGAGGACCCTGCTGGACTGTGCTGGATCCTGCTGGACCCTGCCTTGCTATGATTTGTTTGGCATCATTGCGCAGCTGTGCAGGTTCACTCTGGTCGCAAATTGCTGTTTCTAGTGGACCCCGAGGAGGTGTCAAGCAAGGTGTGGTGATATGGTGGAACAACGAGTGCACATACAAGTGTATATACATGAATATATATATATAATATATATATATATATAAATATATATTTCTGTAAATAAATAAATATATATATATATATATATATTGTATGTGTATATATAAATATATATGTAAAGATATGTACATTGATGTTGTGGGTCAAACTGGAAACAGTTCTTTTCGATGAATAACTCAGACATGCTCAGTAGGGGGTGAACTGCTCCAGCTAAAAGACCAAGAGTCAAATTTGACTGCTCGAATTCTATACAAGAGTAAGATGCCCCAAAAACCAAAGGATTCTCCACTCAGAATGCGAAGAAATGCTTGCTCATGACTTTTTGAATTCTCGAAACTATCTGCCGGTGCGACCAAGCGAGGGATCTTGCGACTTCGTAGCAGTTAGCCAGGGCAACTATCAGCGACCACTGCAGGTACACCAGGGTTTGCCCGTTGTATCCCACTCCAGGGCACAGCTTCGTTGCACGGTTTTCCCAGGAAGGCCCAGTGCCCCAAACATACCAAAGTGAAAGTTTGAAGTTCATTGAATACACACACCCACACACAGAGTCTCATTGAAATTGATGGTTTGTGACACGGGTTTCTATACGCATACACACCGAGTCTGGCTCTTGACTTAGGCGCGTACTCGAACACATGGGACACTTGATGCAGACATGCTCTCCAGCATACTGAAACAGACGATGTATTCATTTTATCTTGCTGATGGTCACTCTGAACTGGTCAGGCAAGCGCGGCAGACAACCGTGGATTAGGCAAGGAGTGTGAAAGATCCAAAGGATGCGTTTGCATTTCATGTGGCGAAAAAAAAAAAAGTACAGATTGGAAAGTGAAACGTGCAGACTGTAGTCAAAGTAAGCTGGTCAGAGCTAGAACCCAAAGGACTCTTAAGAGTTGAGGGATGCTTCCTTAAGCTTTAGGTCCTTTGAAGGATCGCCTAAGGATAGCTGGATTAACCCAGCTGCTTGGTCCCGAAGTCTCAACACACTTTGAGGCTGGATTTGGCACAGTGGAGTCACACCACGCGAGAGGCAGCCTTGAAATGTGTGGAAAGACAGAAAACAAAAAGAAAAAGAGAATGAGAAAAAGAAGGAGAAAATAAAATCAAAGAAAATAAAGGAGACACAAAAAGAGATGCAAAAGGCGCTCCCAGAGGGCTCCTAAGACCCATTTTATTTGATGGTTAGGTCCTGCCCTCATCGATCGACATTTTTGTGGGCAGAAGCAAATTCAACGACAGAAACTTTTTGAGATCAAATATTTACAAAAACTCAAGAAACTCTTGCTGCGGACCTTCAGCCTTTTCTGTCCACTACTTTGATTGCACAAGTCTGCAGTCGTCCCCTGTGGAGGTGGATGCGCTCTCTTTGCATGCCATTGCCTGGGCAGCCAAAGCTGTCAGCGAGGCCGCTGAAAGGTGGAGAGCCATTGAGTAAAGGCTGCAAGGGCAGCTGAGAGGTGAAAGGTATGAAAGGTATGAAAGGTATGAAAGGTATGTGTTTGTGCTCCCGAGTACACTTCTCACCTGACCTGCCAAGTAAGATTTTGACTTCTACAATGTAGCAAGCCTGGTTTTGTACCGCATGCTCCCCGAAGAGTTTACTGCTTTGTGTTTTTTCAAATTTGTTTTGCACATTTTGCCTACCAGTTTCTTGCTTTCTGACTAGTCACATCGTTTTACCCTGGTCTACAGTCTGTTCTTCTTCTTCTTCTTCTTCTTCTTTTCTGTCCCTTCTCTTGTTCGTTCCTGCCCCTCTTTTGTGGGAGCCTTCTCAAAGTGTCTCCCTCTGTTCCAAATTTTTGTATCCTATGATCTCCCTTCTTCTGTGGAAGGCGATGTCCGTCTGTTCTTGGCGTGTCTTTGCCATCATCGCATGGTCTCCTAAGAGTCTCCATTCTTTTTCTCCACTTTCTTTGCATCCTCTGCATTCTTTTTCTATCTGCAAGACACTCTACTTTGATGGGCGCAAATTCATTTTTTCTACAGGTCAATTACAGCCAGTGCGCTCATCGGTACAGAAGACGAAGTCTTGCGACGATTACACGATCGTTGGAAATCCCCCCTGGCTTGGTCTTCTGATTTCTACGAGGCTTTAGAAGACGAAGAGGATGATGATCGCTTTGCGAACAAACCGTGCATTTGGTGCCGTCGTCTAACCAGATGGCCGCGAGACGGGAGAGCTGACGAGGGCGGCCTCGAATCACTTTTTCGGCGTGGCTTTTCAGGAGCACTTCATCTTGGAGCCATCGATGCATGGACGAACAGACAAGATCTGCAGCTTTTCTATCGAATCTCTGTCTATTTGCAGGTATCTCTCATCAACGACGGCGAATTGCCATGGACACCTGGTGCAAAGCTTTGCAATTTCCAGGGCAACTCTTCGCAGAATATCTCCTGGACCTGCAAAACGTTTGAGGGAGAGAGCGAGTCCTGTCCAGCCGTGCCGGTTGGAGGACTTGTCCAGCTCATGATCAAGGTTCCGTTGTATCCAATTCCTGACCCGAACAAAGCCGGCTGGTACCAAACCAAGTTTTCACTCTGCGACGCCACTACGAACCAGCCATTTGGTATACTCATGGATTTTCTCACTTCCTTTGGCGGCCGAAAAAAAGTGTGTCAGAATCAGTTGCGACTTGTTTAGACATTTGTCAACCTTACTCAAAAATACTTTACTGTACAGAGTAGAGAGATCAAGTGAGGGATACTTCATACTTTCTGTACCCAAATTTTTGCTTTGGTGCTTCATATGAAAGCGTTGAAGCAGCAAACACAAGTATAACACGGAAAGTCCGAGAAATCTGCTGTTTTTCTTATTCCTTCTGGATCTTTGTTTGCTGTATGATTCTTACTTGCAAAATTGCCAAACTTGGTCTGAATTTGCCGCTGCTGCAAAGACCCAGTTCCACAAAGGTTTGGATGTCACAATGCGAAAGTCCAGCATGACCGAGAAAGTTGTATTTCGTGTGACTTGACAGATCACAATACAAGACGACTACAGCATCTACGGTAATATAAAACTTTTTCGTTTCATAGAGTACAAGGCATCCAAAAGTCAAGTCTAAAAGTTGATCCTGTGGCCTAGTTGACCAAAAGTTGTCGGAGAAGGGCCTACTCTTTCAAGGAGACGACGGCACGTTCCTTTGCTGCATGTTGCATTTTCACAACTGACAAACCAATCAGACCTATGTAGCATGCTTTTCCAAAACCATAAAAGATCTGAAGATTCGAACCTGATACAGAAGAGCAAGAAAGGCGTAGGCTGACACTTCAAAACATATCAAAACATTGCGTTTGCAAAACATTTCGATGCAGTTCGCTGAAAGTATACACATATACATATATGCAATATATGCATAAATATATATACATATGTAATTGGAAATATCAACTATATTATATATAATATATTGTATATTGGAATTTCCTTCTCGAAGTTGTTTGTGGCCCAGTTTGCAAAGCAGAGCCTCAGGCTCGAGCAGAAGGAGATGCTTCATGGTGATTTGGCGCCTGCCGTTGCTGCAGCTTCTTTGCGTTGTTTGATCCTAAGATTTTGCTATAAACACAGATGGAGCAGAGCTGATGCATCCTGGCCGTCTTAGGATTTGCTTCTTTCGCTCGCACATCCACAAGGCCGTCAGATGCAAAAGGGCACTGCGTCAGAATGTTTCTCTTTTGCCTGCATTTTTTGGAATCCCCTTTTTTTGAAGATGCAAAGGGTGCTGAGATGGTGCTGAGTGCAATCTTTGGAATGGATTCTTTGGTTGGCACGTAGTCGACGTAGTCTTTGGAATTCTGAGTGGCAAAGGTGCTGCGGAGCCTGGACCTCGTCTGAGCTGCAAAATGAATCGATTAATGAACTAGCACTGAATGGCTTCCAAGCTTCGAGACAGCTAAGTCACCTGAGTCTATGCAGAGTTGGAGTGCCATGTTTGAATGTTTGAACTTAGAGATATAAAAAACTTGTTTCCTTGATCGGATTCGGGTGGGTTGTCCAGGCCTGTGGCTATAAGACGGAGAGCTTCTGAGACAGACTCAGAGGTGATCAGTGCTGTACTTGGGTTTTTGATGGAGACAGACCACATTTTTAGAAGATATACATAGATAGACCAACAGATACACACATAAAATACACATATACATTTTTAGCATGTTCCCTTTTCATTCCCTTTGCTTACTTTGCTTACCTCAGGGATGTGTGCTGACAAAGTCGCCAGGTAGAGGAAACTGGCAATTCGGACAGCCATGGGTTACAGCCATAGCACATGAGAGTCCTTCCCGGCTTTGTCATGACACTTCTGGCATTGTCTCATACCGGGTTCCCGGTATTGAAATGTCATGTTTGTCTTCTTATATTGTCCTTCCACTTTTTGTGGATCTCAAAGATATTCGTGTAGATCGAAAGCATGTGGACATTACCAAGGCTTGATGCCAGCACTGGAGATGCCGGCGACACTCGCACCACGAATTTTCAATCTTCAGCTCGGCTCCAAGATTCTGCAATTTCTCCTTGAGCTTCAACACTGACAAACTTGATTAATCACTGGGACATTGAAAGATATCAAATCTGTCGAACGCACTCTCTGAAACGCCCCTTGCAAGGTCCAACACCAGCTGCTTAGATGGCATTAGAGCGGCATTGTGCAAAGCCGCCTGCGCACAAATCTCCTCAAAGTAGTCATTTTGTATTTACTATAGTCCTTCTGTAGTTATACAATGTCGGCCTTGCACATAGTACCACTACATCTGTCGATTTCATGATGGAGCCTGCACTTTTAATTTTGCTGGTAATACCCGCCCAAGGCTCAGAGGTTTTGATGGGATAAGATATGTCGAGAAGGAATGAAAAGGATTTGAAAGAAAGATGGATAGGAACAGGATCTGGGCACAAGACAAGGTTGAAGTGATCATTCTGCAGCCTTCATGCTGTGCGTGCAAAAAGCGTTCTTGAGCAAACTAATGCGGTTTATCTATTGTCTACTTACTCTACCTATCTACCTATTTGCTGGATATACTTTCCCTCGATTTCTTGTTTTTTGATCATTGCCATGCATCATGTTCATGTTCTATTCCTAGTGAAGGGGCATTTGACCATCATTCGGCAGTTGGTTTGCTTCATTTGACAAGGATTGACAACAGCAATGCAGGACTCTTTGAACTTTGTTGATACACGTTTCTTTTCCATTGAGGAACATTACAACGACAGTCGTCCGCAACTCAGATCTACAGTAGTACACTTAATCCAGTCTGCGTCAAAAAGAAACCAGTAGCTTTTGTGCAGCAGCTTTTCTTTGCATTCTACGGACTGCTGCAACGATTCTTGCCTTCGCCTCCCCGGCAAGCGTAGTCTGCTTTCTGTCTCAGACTACGACTGTGACCACAGAATTTTCATGCCCTGTGCCAACGGTCTTGTCCTCAGTCTTCAGCACCGACTGACTCAGTATTGTCATTCTTTTCGTAGATGGGAGCCGTAGGAATTCGTACTTCCAAAGAACGAGTGAATTATTCGCGTCCGTCACTGGAGAAAAGATGAGAAAAGGTGTCCATAGAAATCCTTTACCTTGGGGCAACTGGAGGCGTGTCGAAGTTCCACGGGGAAAATTTGAAACGTTCCACTCGTTGTATTTTGTGCACGTCTTGATGTGGGCTGTAAGCCGAGTTCTGTGGGGATTTGTATTTGGACAGAAATTGAAGTCGGTTTTATGGCAACACTGGTCTTCTATTGGAGTTCCTCTGTGCAAAAGAATCCACATTCCAATGTTGCAAAATCATGAAAGCCAGAGTTGCAGTGGAGAAAACAGAAGTGGGCATACCTGGGCGCAACGTGCCTTCATGGGGGGGGAAGCGTGTACTCTACCAGGCGTACCTTCACCTTCCTTTGTATTTCCTTACCGGTAACTTATTTATGTAAGTTACTTTCCATTTACTATTCCATGTTGAAATCCTGTTCGTGCTCTAACTCTATCCCAAGTCATCCTGTGTGTAGACTGATTTATTTAGTTCGGCACTGACCAAGGCCTTGGATACTCAGGGTCTCCTGGAATACACCAGCTGCATCAAGAGCACATGTGAGGAGCCATTGTGGCTAAAGGTGATTTGGTGTGGAAATTTGCGCAATGTGAGGCAATGTGAGGCAATGTGAGGCAATGCGGAACGTTTAGATATGTTTAGATACTTCCTCATGTTCGCTCTCTGCTTTCTCATATTCTCCGGTGAAGAATGACAAGTCATGACCCAGCGCGTCCTCCACCTGGACCTGCTCTGTCACTCGGAGGAGATGCATAGTGATGTGATGGAAGAGGCTTCCAGTGGCGTGAGCCTCACCTCGTGGTCGCATGCTTTCACATTTTTTGCATGTTGCATCATTGTAAATGTGCTGTTTTTTTTTGTGCTTAGTTTTCCTTCGACAAAAATATATGCTTGAGTTGCAAGCTTTGCTCGCAAATTTGGATTGTGTTCGATCGTGTTCCACTGAAGCAGTACTGGCAATCGATGTGACCTGAGAGTTGATGAGATGTGTCGAGGCCGCATCACAAACTGCTTCCTACTTCTTGAAGCAGCCGGTGGATGCACTGGAGATGCTTCAATAGAGGCCTATGGCTTCCATTGCAATTCTCCTCGTAGCATTGCGTTGCTCATCTTCATCCTGTGATAAGCTGCTCATCTCCACTGCATTTTTTTTCACGTTGGTGTCTCGAGAAGCTCCAGCTACTTGACTGCAGGTGACCCTTTTGAGTCACCTTGGCAGTTTCGAAGTTGGAGACCTTTGCGGAGCGCAAGTTGCAATGAGTTGCAAAGCTTCGCATAGCATTTCGTCACCATGTCAGCCATTTTAGATTTTTTCAACACCAATTTGAATTCCACGAAGTTGTGTTATTTTTGTGAACTTTGATGAATTTGAAGTTATCTTTTTTGTTGCTTTTGAAGTCTTTTTTGGAACTCGTGAAAGTCGCTGGCTTGGACAGTTTGCAAGTGAGAAACAAATTAGTCAGGCAGAGGCAGGAAGGTCGGACTGCAGTCTCTCCATGGTTTGGAGTGGCCTGACCAGGACGCTTGTGCCCATCGCATTGTCAAGATTCAAGTGGAACAACTAGCTCGCCGAGGCAGAATGAACGGCCAATCATTTATGACATATCCCAAATATTGTGTTCATCCATTTTTGAATAAACCACTTTCAGGTCTTCTATGATCTTCTATGGTCTGCTTGAATCTTTCTCTTGAGTATTTGCAAATGGCAATTGCAGGTCTATTACCACTTCAGAGACTCCATCTGGCATTTTTCAGGCTCGGAATGGGACAGATCAGGTCTACAATCCAGAAAGATTGTAAAGTCGAGTTTGGGAAGGAAGTTTCGACCATCGTCGACCTTCTTTTGTTTGTCTCAGTTTGGTCCAAGAGTCACCGCAGTGAAACGGCTGTGACGATCGTTTTGAAAACCATCACTTGTGTCCCTCACGGTGACTGAAAAAAACATCACGACTGTGAAGTCCATCCAAAAAATGCGCTCCGCAGCTCCACTTTCAAGGCAACATCCAAATGTACAATGGAAACTTTGAAGTTTCCAGCACCGTCAAGACTTTCAACAGTACCTGGACACAACTGGACACTGGTGCAATTTGATTTTCGGAGTTCTTTCACCACCAAAAAAGGATGATGTCTCGGAACAGGGCTCTTAGCAACAGAGCTCCATTCGCCCCAGTGGAAAAGCCTTCAAATTCAAAACAGTAAAGAAGGAAAAGGTTCAGAACGAGCAGCACATGTTGCGTCCCCACGCTGGAAATTTCACAGAGAGGGAGAAGAGGGAGAGCTGGAACGACAGCGCAAACATTGAGGAATTCAAAAGCTTAAAATCTCCTGTGCCATTCTCGCTTGACTTCACGGATTTCTATCGGCTCTGCAATTCCTATGGCTATGGCCATTTCCAACTGCTCAGCCCCGCCTTGTGTCGGCTCTTACGCTATGCCAGCTCTCCACGCGTACGATTCACAGAGCCATTCGCCACGAAAGCATTCCGGTTCTTGCTGCAAGGCAGCAAGGTCTCAGGCCCAGCCCCTGATGCGTCAGACTTTTCACCCCACCGGCTCTCCCCCCTTCCGCGCCCCCCTGCCCCGCATTCATCATCATCATCATCATCATCATCATCTTCATCTTCATCATCAGCATCACCATCATCGTCATCGTCATCGTCATCGTCATCGTCATCGTCATCATCATCATCA
>VSDK01013751.1:42611-86004 GCA_009767595.1 Symbiodinium kawagutii
TAGTAGTAGTAGTAGCAGTAGTAGTAGTAGTAGCAGTAGTAGTAGTAGTAGCAGTAGTAGTAGCAGTAACAGCAGTAGTAGTAGTAGTAGTAGTAGTAGTAGTAGTAGTAGTAATAGTAGTGATAGTAATAATAGTAGTAGTAGTAGTAGCAGCAGCAGCAGGACTAGTAGTAGTAGTAGTAGTAGTAGTAGAAGTAGTAGTAGTAGTAGTAGCAGTAGTAGCAATAGTAATAGTAGTAGGAGGAGGAGGAATAGTAGTAGCAGTAGCAGTAGCAATAGCAGTAGCAGTAGCAGTAGCAGTAGTAATAGTAGTAGCAGTAACAGTAGCAGGAACAGGAGGAGGAGCAGTAGCAGTAGCAGTAGCAGCAGCAGCAGTAGCAGTAGCAGTAGGAATAGCAGTAGCAGTAGTAATAGTAGTAGTAGTAGTAATAGTAATAGTAATAGTAATAGTAATAGTAATAGTAATAGTAATAGTAATAGTAATAGTAATAGTAATAGTAATAGTAATAGTAATAGTAATAGTAATAGTAATAGTAATAGTAATAGTAATAGTAATAGTAATAGTAATAGTAATAGTAATAGTAATAGTAATAGTAGTAGGAGGAGGAGGAATAGTAGTAGCAGTAGCAGTAGCAGTAGCAGTAGCAGTAGCAATAGCAGTCGCAGCAGCAGCAGCAGCAGTAGCAGTAGCAGTAGCAATAGCAGTAGCAGTAGCACTAGCAGCAGCAGCACGACTAGTAGTAGCAGCAGCAGCAGCAGCAGCAGCAGCAGCAGCAGCAGCAGCAGCAGCAGCAGCAGCAGCAGCAGCAGCAGCAGCAGCAGCAGCAGCAGCAGCAGCAGCAGCAGCAGCAGCAGCAGCAGCAGCAGCAGCAGCAGCAGCAGCAGCAGCAGCAGCAGCAGCAGCAGCAGCAGCAGCAGCAGCAGCAGCAGCAGCAGCAGCAGCAGCAGCAGCAGCAGCAGCAGTAGTAGTAGTAGTAGTAATAGTAGTAGTAGTAGTACTAGTAGTAGTAGTAGTAGTAATAGTAGTGGTAGCAGTAGTAGTAGGAGTAGGAGTAGTAGTAGTAGTAGTAGTGGTAGCAGTAGTAGTAGTAGTAGTAGTAGCAGTAGTAGTAGTAGTAGCAGTAGTAGTAGCAGTAACAGCAGTAGTAGTAGTAGTAGTAGTAGTAGTAATAATAATGATAGTAATAATAGTAGTACTAGTAGTAGTAGCAGCAGCAGCAGGGCTAGTAGTAGTAGTAGTAGTAGTAGTGGTAGTAGTAGTAGTAGTAATAGTAGTAGTAGTAGTAGTAGTATTTGTAGTAGTAGTAGTAATAGCAGTAGTAGTAGTAGTAGTAGTAGTAGTAGTAGTAGTAGTAGTAGTAGTAGTAGTAGTATTAGTAGTAGTAGTAGTAGTAGTAGTAGTAGTAGTAGTAGTAGTAGTAGTAGTAGTAGTAGTAGTAGCAGTAGTAGTAGTAGTAGTAGTAGTAGGAATAGTAGAAGAGGGCGGTGACCATCGATTTATGGGTATATAGAGTGTTTTGGTTGCGATGATAGTCGTAAGTCGTGTTCGGAAATATGGAGAGTGGGAGGTGCCAGAATGGATGCTGTATATATATATATATATATGTGTATGTATATATATATGTGTATATATATACATATATATGTGAATATATATATATATATGTATAATCGGCGATTGAGTTTGCGATCATGTTGCTGAAACGATTTGTTGCTCACTTTCATTCCGGATTGGACGGTGCGGCCAATATCTTGCGATGAACGTTTCAAAGACACGGTGGTGCTTCTAGCATGATGGATTTGTCATTTGAAGGTAATCTTGCAGCGAAGGCTGCTTTTGACTTGATCATTGTGTCACAGGAAATCACAAAAAGATGGTTTGGATAATTGTTTTTGCGAGTGTGGTTGGCTGGCCAACCGCAGTAATTCCTTGGCCGTAGCTGTTGCTGTGTCCAGAAAGGTTTGCACATCCATAACTGATTCAGTCTGCAGAGCGGCGTGTCCTTCTTTTCTGTTTTGCCACAGCTCCGTGCTCATCCTTTCACAATGCGTATGGTGCTCATATGTTTGAATCAACTTTACCCTTTATCGATCCAAATTCCAGTGTGATGCAACATGGCAAGAAACAGGTACTGTAGTTCACGTGAAAATACGCAGTAGGGAACAATACGTACAGACATGGGTAATGTGGCAATTTGGCCTGCGTTGCTCGAACAATCAAGAGAGATTTGCTTTAGCAAAGAGTCTGACGAGATCTCTGCAGGAAGTGAGGAAGTTACTGATCCGGAATTTCCAAATCGAACAGCCTGCACTTGGCCTGCCACAACCTCAGTCCCAGCGAGTGTTACTGTGGAGATCGTTGGAGACCTTCGAGCGGCTGCAACTCTCTCTGTCCAAGGCTCCAGGATCCTATGTTGGATTTACTTGGGAGAAGTTCAAGTGCCGGTCAAAAAAAGATGAGCTTATCGAGTGCGAGATGAAAGGTACCAGGCCAGAAACTTTTGACTCAAAACAAGTTGGGAAAATCCTCGGGTGAGTCTCCACAAGGCGTAGTGTCGTGTGGGGCCTGGAGTGGTTGACTCAGCCTGACACGCCAACACCCTCGTTGATTTTCTATGTTCGGATACACCAAAGTAGGTCGCGACCTTCAAGCACTTCTGATCAGGCAATCGCAATTTCTGATCACAGCCTACCTGTGGCCTTCAATCGTGTACAGTCTGAGTCTTGATTGCAATGGGTCTTTTGTTTGCGAAGAGAAGCAACAGTTCCAAGCAGTGAAGATGCACTAATCGCAACAAGAATCAACAAGATATCCATTGCGGTAGCATTGAAACCGCAGGATGGGCTTCCTTGCTTTTGGACTGGATGTTAGATTGGCAATGCCGCGAATTGCGATTACAATGTTGGCCTTGGTTTCTCTCACCAACTTGCGCAATCAAGTGCTTACCCTGGTGCCTTCTTCTGGCGAGACTAGTTGGATGGAGGCTGGGTTCTGAGTAGGACTTTGCCAAGGCTTTCTAGAACTTGAAACATCTTGAAATATCTTGAAACCGTTTGCCGTCTCTGACCCCTATACCTGATTCTGGGTACTTTCGTTGAGACACGTGATTTCATTTCTGCAACCTGGAAGGAATATTTCCTTATTGCAGTGACCTTCATGTTTCTCAATTTGGTTGGTCACACGACCTCTTTCTACTTGGAAGCAGTGGGCAAGCTTCAACTGCAGAAGATGGCGAACAAGATAAACCTTTGGGGGATGCTATCTATATTTTGTTTGGTCATCTCAGTACGTCTACACGTCGCTTGGATTTGTATTTGCTGTGACTTGCAAATGCTTTCTTTGCTTTCTTCAAATTGATGAAAGTGACACCATTGCAATTTGATACCGATTGTGATGCCTTGGCTTGCGCAAAGGTTAGAGATTGCGAACTTGTTCGTGATGTTGACATTGGAATTTGCGTTGCTGCATCAGCAATCCTAGTGGTAGCTGTTTTTACATTCCTGGCTTTTTATTATCGCTCAGCATTTAAAGAGCTCTGTCAGAAGATCAAAGATCTTCCTGATGCAATCAGTACCAGCACCTTCAAAGTGGATACTGAAGATAGAATGCAAGTGTGAATCAAGCTTTTGCTAGAAAATCTAGAAGATCTAGAGGATCTAGAACATCTAGGAGATCTAGAAGCTTGAGCAGGTGAGAAAACGGGACCTGAGCAGTGTGCATAGTGCTTTCTTTGTTCTACCAGTCCGTGCACATCCGAACTTGCTTGTCCTTCTACGCGGGCTTGGAGTCATCTTGGCCTGCAGGGAAACGGCATCCGGGTGCCGTTTGAGATTCTGAACGCACCAAACTTTCTGAATGTTGAGCTCCCAGTAGCTGAATGCTTTCATCACTTTTCGCATGCGAAAATGGAAACTGCAGGAGAAGATAGGAGAAGACCTAAGCAGACGAACTAGTATCAATAAGACCTAAGCAGCGAAATCAGTACAGACTCAAGAAGTTTATTGCACCCTTCGGGTGGACCTTCTTTTAGCGCAAAGTTACTGGTGTTTGAGTTGAAAAGTTACAGTTCCGAAGCTTCCAAGCTGCGAGAAGAGACGCTTCCAAGCAGTGGAAGGAGGTAAAAGTTGCCTAGTCTGGATGTCGAAGTCAACATCTCTTCGTAAATATGGGGCCTATTTGCATGACTTTTTCCCATTTCACATGCTGCCTTTGAAAGCTTTCACAAAGGAAAACTTCAAGCAAATTCTACTTCCTTTGGGGCCCGAACATGGCAATTTCCCATGCTGAACTTTGAACATTTCCCAAACATGTGGCCCGAAGCAAACAACTCACTGGGGCAGACACAAAACATTGACTGGTCGCCAGTTAAAAAAATGCGCAGCCGTAGCTACATCTGTTGACGGGAGAAGTTGCATCGGGCTCACTGCACGCCAGCAATCACACCTTTCTTGCTTAAGTGTGGGTGGATTTTCGACCTCAGATTCTTGCATCGATCCTTAGCTCGCTGTCGGCAGATCCTTTTGCTAAGTCCCTATCTTGATGGGCAGTGTTGGGAAGTCATCAATCTGAGGCAAATTTGTTGCTGGACAAATCTACGACTGATGCTATGGAGGCTCGATACCGTCCAGATTCTGCAATGCCAATGGACAGTATTTACGAACTCCGAACATCATTTAATTTGACAATGTATGCTGCATGCAGAATCCTTGCCACAAAAGCTATAGCCTTTAGAGAATGGAGTTAGGCATCCAGGAAATGTAATGGTTGGAGTGGAACAGCCTTCGAATTGAACTTTCACTCCTAGGCCCCATAAAGAGTCAATTTCTTGACCCCTTTCTCCCTCCTTTCTCCCTCCCTCCTCTCTCTTGTTCTCTCGCCTCCCTGGTCCTTTTGTGCAATATCAAGATGAGACAGGCCTGGTGAGTCAAGTCTGCATGCAGAACTGGACGATGCAAGGTGTAGTTACATATACAAGGAACTGGTGAAGGCAAACGATGATGCACATTAGATTGGAAGCAACATTCTGGTGGGAGCGGAAGCTACATGCCATTTGAAGCAATCGGGACGAAGACGTGCCAAAGCAAGTGCGCATCAAAGCAAAGGCGGTAGATTTGAGCCGCACAGGCTCTAAACTTATAAGGTCATCCTGTCTCCTGCCCTCCCTTCTTCGATCATTATAGGATTTAAGAGGAAGCGTTTGTTCTGCCAAGGATTTGAACAACTGGTGTGAAAAAATAGATAGAACTAATATGGGTGTATCTACACATATTGATTTGGATATATGCAAAAAATCGACAAACAGACGGACGGATAGCTAGACAAGCAGATCGGTAGATAGATTGGACATTTGGAAACAAAAACAAACGTATGAATAGACAGACAGACATGCATGATTATATACAAAAAGTAGACAGATGGCTGGAGGACTGATAGATAAAAAGACAGGATGCAGCTGTATAGACAGATAGGTACAGGGGATAGAAAGATTTAGAAAGACATATGTATAGACCTGACGCGTAGACCGATGAGTCAGACAGGTAGACAGATGAATTAGAAAGACAGACGGATAGATAGATTGGACACGCAAAGATATAGGTAGAATTTGAGATTCGGTTTGGATAGGTCAGTTCGATTACAAAGCGGTCAGTAGAGAAATTAGATAAGATAAACTGGACATGTAGATGAACAAAGAGACTTAAAGATGCAGCCTCTTGGGGCCAGGAGCCGAGTAACGAACCCACGATGTATATATCTTACCTTGATATCTCGATTATGAGGATGTCACATACAACTACCAGTCCGAAAATGAAGCCTCACGGTTGCAGATATAGTCGACAGCATGAACATTACCCTTCTGCATCAAGATGGTACTGTGCCATTGCAAGCACGCACTGTGATAGCTTACAGTAGGTATATAGGCTTGGTTCTAATAGTTTACCAATAGTGGTGGCAAAAAGGATTGCAATCGGATCTTTCCAAGATGAGTTGCCAGGTCCATTTAAAGCTGCTCTTCGAAGCAGTTGGTGTCATGGGCACTATAACTGACTTGCAGCTTGAGGACAGCTAGATTGCTGCTTTGCTTGTTCGCTTGCCCGCGCGAATGCTTATTTTACCTTTGTAATGCTTTTTCTGACCCCTGTGTACGGAAGCTTCTTCCAGCCATGCAACCAGCATACCAATAGGGAAGCTTCTTCCAGCCATGCAACCAGCATACCAATAGTCGTTTTGCTGCTAGGGTTCTGCTTTGTGATGCAGAATCTTTGCATTCCATGGCCCACTTGTTTGTTGAGGAACCCCAGATCGTGTTCAGAGAGGTTGGAAGTGCACACTGTGAACATTTCTGGAACTCGGAGCTGTAGAGACTTTGAGTAGTGACAGAACTCAGCGATTGCATTGCGCTTGGGGTGATGCTGGTGGCAAACAAGATTCTTTGCATGGAGTTTGACCACGGCTCACTTTCTATTTCTGCCAGGTGACAAAGAAGGAGACGACCGTTGATGAGTGGTTCTTTACATACCCTGCCTGGTGCCAAATTCTTCACAGCTTTAGAAGGCTCATGAGCCTCTCATTGATTCAACTGTCTTGGCTTGGATGTTTATGGCATGCCTCGAAGTGTTTCCAACAATGCAATCTGAGCGCATGGGGCGCCAGAGTTCACACAGCGCAGGTATTGGTCACAGGGGCAGCTCTGGCAGTGCTGTTACTGATACCATTGTTGTCTCTCCTGGTCGAGTGGTTCAGGGCCGTGGTCTCTTTGCTTGTTGCCATTGCTGTTGCTGTTTCCATTGCTTTGATTGTTGTGGTTGTGGCTTGTTGTTGTTCTTGTCGCTGTCGCGGTTGTCCTTGTCCCCGTTGTCGCTCTTGTTGTCGTTTTAGTCTTCGCTGTCGTTGGTGTTGGCGTTTTTATCCTTGTGGATTCTGTTGCCGTTGTTGCTGCTGTTGCCGTTGTTGCTGCTGGTGCTGTTGTTGTTGTTGTTGTTCTTCTTCTTCTTCTTCTTCTTCTTCTTCGTTTTCTTGTGGGCGGAGGGAGCGGCGCTGGTGGTTGCGATTGTTCTGGATGATTGCCTTTGAGATGGTGGTAGTCGTCTGATGGGTGGTAGCGGTGGAGACGGCAATGTGCGTGGAATTGAAACGAAACATCTTGTGTGAAAGTTGGCTCCTGAAGACTCTAGGTCTTAAGCCACTTGTCCATTTTGTAATGACGTCTTGATGTTGTGCAGGTGACAACAGTCCGGTTTTGATGAAAGCTAGCCTGAGCTTCTCAGCAATGATTGTCCACAATTTGCCTCCTTTTCAACTCTCACCTGCAGAGTTCCCCCTCTTCGCTCTTCGGCTTGGGCTATGCTCCTTTTCAAAACTCAGAGCTTCAGTGCTGCGCTCACAATGCTCGGCCAACGGTGCTCCTCACGGAGTCCTCCACATCATTTGCCTATCACACATGCATTCGGCCTCTTCTCTCAAGAGAGTGCGAAGGGGACGTGGTAGCTCGAAATTGTTTGGTGCACTCATGGATCAATGGATCCAGTACTGTGTATATACGTGTTAGACTTGTGAAACTACCATGCCGCTTCAAGGCACTCGAAAAATCTTTTAAGCAACTTCTTCTCTCACTGCCCCATTCACCAACGCTCCGCGTTCAAACGAAAACACTGGTGACCACAAGCAGTTTGCCCAATCTAGTTCCAAGCCCAAGTACTAGCGGAAGTATAGACTTCCACGCTGATCACAGCAAGTATACCACAAGTCCTTCATACTTACACGCTGCAGTTGTGCACCATCTTCCGATTTGATGCAATACTCGCACGGGATTGCCCAAATCCTTTTTCGCGGAAGCCTAAAAAAACCTAGCCCTTGCACTCACAGGATCACACACACATACACTCTTGACATGTCTTCTATGGATACTTGTATGCGAAACATTGATGCTCAATATTTGATTCACATTCTTAGGATACCTTGTATATCTTGTTGCATCTAAAAGCAGCGTACATGTGTGTGTGTGTGTCTGTAAAAATGCATGTGCTAATGAATATGCTTGTACTCTTCCACCCCCTTTCGCGTCTCGAGGTCGACAGAAAAATTGGCAGCCTGATGGAACCATTGGAGCCAGGCATCACAAACAGCGGAACAGGTGCAGCTCTGTGCTGGAGACGGGAACAAACACTGCCGCAGATTTCACACTCTGATAGCTACCCAGAGATACCCAGAGTCTTCTATTTATTCAATGTCTTCTCAAGTCTTCTCCTTGTTTTTGCTCCAGGGTGCTTCTTAAACACGGAGGGTGTCTGGAATCTTGTTGAAGTACCAACGTTTCGACTTGCACAGGGCGGGAGGTTTTGTTTTTTTTTGAGTGCAAGATGCACAAAGAGGAGCAATGCCTGGGTTTTGAATCAGTTGGCCTTATGCCAGGCCGACCGTCTGCGACAGCAGCGTTGTTGGCAGGACATTGTCACGCCGTTGTTTTGGAGGGCGGACCCGGAAGTACCGAAAGGGAAACAACATGAAACAGCATGACATTTGGCATACAGCATTTGTGCATTGGAAATTCTAGGTTTTCATTTTGTTTATTTTTCTGCAAGGGTTGCCCTGTTGACTCAAGATGTCATAGAGAAGAGTCCGATGCGGTCAGAGAATCACGGGTCATAGCAATCGCTTCATAGAATTCCTAGAGGATTTCAAAAGTATTGATATGATCTCAACTTTCACTCCTTCAAACCACTTCAAATCACCAAATCTTGCTGATGACAAGTCTTTCTGCCTGCTTCTGTGTACATGACAATTTCATCCTGACTCTGACAGGACTTTTTGGACTGTGCCCCTTTGGCCCGCATTCTCACATAAGGGAAGGGGAGAGGAGGATTCTATTTCGTTTGTTGTGGCACGACGATATTCTGCAGACAAAGGTACAAGTTTCGATTCTGTTCTTTCTTGAAATAGACACTCCAAACTGGACCATTTGGAAAAGGATGCATTGAAGGCCCCCTCAAAGTCAGTGTTCAAAGCCAAATGGAATTTCTGATCCACGGCAGAGCTGACACGTTACATGCATGAGTACATATGGCACGCTCAGCGTTGTCAGCCTTTTACTTTTGAGGTTCTTACTCTCTAAGGCTCTTGCAAAAACATATTAATATTTGTATCAAAAAACACTTATGTACCTTTTTTGCCTTTGTTTGTGGAGGCTCACTTCCTACTTGTCTCTGTGCCCGGGCTCCCATTTGTTTGCCACTTGCCTCTCTACTCGTCTCCTTGCAGGGGTTCCTTTGGGATGGAGGATTCCGATGTCTCCTACCGGTCCTGTACTTGTTTCTCACTTGTGTCCCATTTGTCTCCAACTTGTGTCTGTGCTTGGGGGGGTTCGTACGCACAGGATTCTTGAGATTAAACCACGCTGATTTCATTGACAAGGGTTGGGTGTCACATGCAAGATTTTGTGTAGGATTTATCTGCACATGAGGGATTTTAGCAACATTTCGGCCAAGTTGTGTGAGTTCAAGTTCAAGGCGGTGCTACAGTTTTGAAACACTGCAAGTTCAAAACGTTGAATCAGATAGATGGCATACGTTTTGAGCAAACACCGACCCTTTGCCCCAAACAGCCGACAATATTCAGGGGTGACTTCTTCCTTTGGCACAACCGAAACTGCTGCAAGGGTTTGCCAGTTCAAGGTCTGACCCATGGACTTTTTTGAGCATGATTATTTTGTGAGCGCAGTGATATGGGTCACATGGCCCAGTTTCACCCGAGTCTTTTGCACAGTTTATAAACGAATAGCTGCCTTTGGTGATCTTTTGGTATAAGCACTAAGAAGTTTTCACATGTTTTCACTATGCAGCTGTACCATTGTTTCTATGTTGCAGTGTCCCACAATAAGAGTATTTCACTTTTCATGAAAGATTACAGGTGCCAAGACGTCTAGCCTCTCAGAGGCCCCGCCTCAGAATTTAAGAGGCTGGACAGGCACTGGACAGGCAGGACATTCGTTTGCTGGGCACTGGTAGTTTGCAGTCTCTTTGGTGCCGCCATCGGTGTGTCGCTTTGGTTTGCTGTGTCAGCAGAATTCGATGGCTCGCACCCTCGCTGTATCCCTTTTATCGGATTGGCTTCTGCCAGTCTGGTTTTTTTCCTCTCATTAGGAGTTGAGGACTTTTGGCGATTTGATTGTGTACGTTTGCCTTGGCCAAATGGTGCCACACAGCTACCTTGAAGACTTCGAGGCTACACAGAGTGCCTTGAAGACAGTGTAGAGGACAAGCGAACACATCAGGCAATCCTGACGTGATCCTTTGTATTTTGAGCGAGCACACAGGTTATCAGCGTCTGATCCAGTCAGAAGCTTGTGCCTCTGCCCGTCATGAGGGGCATGCGGCACAATGGGCCAAGGATTTTCATCTCAATTGGGCATCTCTCGATTGTGCTTCTGTGGATTGAGATGCTGTCAGCACAGATTTTGCTAATGTCACGTGTGGTCTATCAGAAATCAGGCAAACACTGACACGCAGAAAAAGAGCTGCTGGAGTTTGCCTCCTGTCTGAGGACTGTAGTGGACTTTGTGTTCTCAGTGAGCTGTTTTGAGAAGGATCAGCTCCGATCATAGCCATGCTTGGAACGCATTCTGGCTCTACTTTTTCGGGCCTAGGGCAATCTTGTGTGACACCAAGGCCGATTTCGGGATTGGGTTCGGAGAATAGCCTGGAGCAACAAATCATAGCAAATCGATTAAAGATGCCTCGCCACTCGAGACCTTGAAAGCGCTGGACAGGGAAAAGGGGATGTCATGATTTCAAGGGAAATCACGTTCTTTTCAATAGCTTCAATAACTCATGAAAGTCCTGAATCGTCGTGACATGTATTTAGAGATAGTTCATTTTTGGCGGTTTCCAGTCAGACAATGTCAGAGTGTCGCTTGAAAATTTGTTTTCGCAGATGGCGGCCCCTTCTTTGTTTGCCCTGGCGCTGGTTGCCTGTGCTCGGGCCCATGGAAGTGACAGAATTTGTTCTCAGCCTGATTTGCTTGTAGCTGCTTGTGTTTGTGTAAAGCAACAGCATGCAATCTTGAACTGGATTGTTACTGGATTCTTTGTTCCTCACAAACCTGTAGCCATGTCCTGTGAGACAAGCACATTCAGGTCGCTCTATTGTGGGCAGACCCCTTCGCATCAACATTTGCAGGCTCGTGTTGGACTGACGTCACCCTTGAACTCACATATGCAACATGGTTTTCTTGGAAACAAAAGGGTTTTATTGAAAATGCTTTGCTCCTTGTGGAAATTGAGCATGAAATGCCCATTTATTGGGCCGGTTGAGATGGAAATCCAGAAAACGAATGGACTTTTAAGCTCTCCTCTCTTTTTTCACTTTTTTAATTGCAACCACACTGTTGGCATGTTTGAACCCCTCACCCTGGCGCATTGACATCAGCCATTGTTTATCTCTTATTCCACACCTTTTCTTGATCACCCCACCTAATTCTTTGTGATGCTGAAACCTATTTTCTTTTCTGCTCCTCTTTTTTTGATTCCCACCTTTGTTTTTGATCCTGCAAGGGGAACCTATGCTTGAACTGACAACTGCAGAAGGAAACTGAGGACAGTCATGAATGGAGATTTGCAGGTCCAGTAGCTCCCACGGTGCTTGATGGACCTTCTTTGCGCAGAGGGAACCTGGAGGCAGGAGTTTTCAGGGGTCTTCTCCGGAAAGCGAGCTCAAAATGTTAGAATACTAGTACAGGAAGACATGATTATTGCTTTCTATTCCTCGCACCTTCCTTTCGGTCCACTTCTTTTCCCGTTGATTTGCGAGGCAACCTTATCGCCAGTGACAAGACCCACTACAAGGTCATGTGCCAACAGGAAACAATGGGGATCCGATGCGAAGCGGTAGCAGTCGGTACCAGTCACGTTGCATTCTATCCTCATTTGACACCCTTTGTGCAATGTGGTGCTGTCTATACACACCGGCCCCAATCAACCAATCATATCCCAGCATGTTCATTTTAGTGGTAAACTCATCAGTTTCTGGACTCCATCTTGACAATACCCCCCATGCGTTTCAGGTAAGTGGGAATCGGAACACGGACAAATTTGGAGGTACAAACTGCATAGGTTGGTAGATTTCAGGGTCCGCCTGTAGCTAGTTCTTGCAGGAGCAATCTTTGGCAAGCGGCTGTGGCTTTTGTTGCAGCATTGAGCTTTGCCAGGACAAACAATGGGCCCCTGAGGGCATGTACACACACACACACTTGTGATGACATAGTTGTCAAAAGTTGGCTGTGATTCTTGTTCCCATTGAGGATGAGCACTCCTTTGTTTCATACACACACACACATGGCAAGACTCTGCGAGAGCATCTATGTATCCCACATTTCTCTTTCTCATTGACAAACTGATAGGACAGCTCGGTTGAACCAATGGAGCGAAGCACTTCCCCAAGAACTATAAAATTGCATGCGAACAGTGATATTGCTAAAGCATGTTAGTGTTAGAATAGTCAGAATATCTTCAATCTTGCTGTAAAATCAAGATTCTTAGTCCTTTTCTAAGCTTAGTGGCGGGGGGGGGTGTTCCAGGAGCAGCCGTGAAGATTCCGCCGTCAAACAGTTTGCCCTCAAGAAGCTTTTCGTCCGTCAGTGAGCTCCCAGCAGCCCACCGCTCTGCATTAGAGCGTTGCTGAAGCACTTTGCAAAAGACACCACTCCACACCACTCCACACACACTCCATCTTTGGCTCAAAGCTGACGTGCATTTGTGAGACTCAGCACCGCCGTCCAGTCATGGTAATTGATTCTTTGCAGTCAGCAGGCCAGGCATTCTAGAATTATCGACGTCCTTTTCAGCATTCTCCAATGTATAGTTTGAAAGCCATTCAATCTAGCTGAAGATTGGTGGCATTTGCGAGGGACAAAGACAAAAGGTGAAGAGGTAACGATGTAGGGTTTTTTCCTTGCATGCATATGTCAGTATATATATACATATACACTATTCCTTCATGTATGTATATATGTGTACACATGTTTTTTTGGCGATAGTCACCCTAGATCATTGAAGTGGAAGTTGTTCCCAGCCTGTTTAATCTGGCCTTTGGGCCTTCGATGCCGCCGCAATCTGTGGCATCTGATGCCGCCAAGCGCAACTTGGCAAAAGCTGAGACGGCAGACTTCGCCACTTCGCATGCCATGTGAGTCAGACTCATTTTTCTCATTTCTCTTTAGATTAGCATTCCTTCGGAGGATGAACTGTGCAATGACAAGATTCTTTCCCAATCATTACACATTTAAGCAGTAGAAATGCTAGGAATACCAGACCATCAACTCTTGTACAGTGGTGCAGTCCTGCTTGCCATGGTGGAATCTCTGGCACAAGGCATCAAGGAACTCCTCGACGAAAAGGCAGAGCAAAGCCATTGAACATGAGATAAGTAAAGAGAAGTTAACTAAGTTAGATAAACATAAATCAATATAAATCAGTTAAGTATGAGATGAACTATTGGATAAGTCAAGTATTCGATAATGCTGACTAAGGTGAAATCCTTTTGCAATTGAACATGTCCTTGGATATCCATTGCATGTCCGACGTTGGAAAGGCCGCTTTGGAAGAGACCATCAATGAGCTCAAGGCAGCTTGGAGATCTCAGCATGTTCAGAGTCTCATAGAGTTCAAACTGCAAAGGGTTCAAAGGTTTCAAAGCTAATGTGGCTGGGTTTCTGTTGTCTTTGTGTCCTTTTGTGCTTTTGGATCTTTGCAGGATAGAGACTCTGTGCGCGAGTGCAGCTGGCATTTGGTTGTCGCCAATTGCTTTGTGTCAGTCTTCTATGAGAGCGACCACTGCATTGTACTCAATATTTTTCTGTGGTTTTCGTTTGGATCCTGCTAGTCTATTTAGAAGTACAATTGCTCAGTTAGCCTAAATCAGCAGAGATGCCCAGAATTGATTGGCAGGTGCAGACATCAGCGAGAACGAGAATCGCAAAATAAGGAGATGGTCGGTAGGGGCTGAGATCCCTAAGCGAGCTGAGTTCCATCAAAAGTTTCTGCTCGGCAGTGGAAGCATAAATGTCAAATGGATCTATGGAGCTGTTCTGAGATTTAAGCGTCCAGCTGCTCCTGCTTCAGAAGTAAATGACAAAAGCAGTAAGAGCAGTTGCCCACATGATTCTGATATCTACATGATATATATGCATTACTTATCATACAATATGTATATATACAGTATATATAGATATATATCCAGATTTGGTCAGTTTGACTTGAAGGATGTTACTGAAAGCACTGGATGCACTCGGACGCCAGGAGCTCTTGAAGCAGCACCAGGACTCGGCACACAAAGAACTTCGATAAAACACAACTTGTTTGCCTTGGCAAAGAAGAATGGTAAGCATGAAGAAATGATAGAGAAGAAGAACGAAGAAATGATAGAGAAGAAGAACGAAGAAATGATAGAGAAGAAGAACGAAGAAATGATAGAGAAGAAGCATGAAGAAATGATAGAGAAGAAGAACGAAGAAATGATAGAGAAGAAGAAAGGAAGAAGATAAGGAAGAAGATAAGGAAGAAGATAAGGAAGAAGATAAGGAAGAAGATAAGGAAGAAGATAAGGAAGAAGATAAGGAAGAAGATAAGGAAGAAGATAAGGAAGAAGATAAGGAAGAAGATAAGGAAGAAGATAAGGAAGAAGATAAGGAAGAAGATAAGGAAGAAGATAAGGAAGAAGATAAGGAAGAAGATAAGGAAGAAGATAAGGAAGAAGATAAGGAAGAAGATAAGGAAGAAGATAAGGAAGAAGATAAGGAAGAAGATAAGGAAGAAGATAAGGAAGATGGAAGGTGTTTTATTGGAAGATGGTTGCTTGGATGTGATGGTTTTGTGCTTGGAAGTGTTTGTTATGACCAAGGAGTGCTTGGAACAAGAATGGTCAAGCACCGTTCTGCATTTTCACTAGACACGGTAGCGTTTCAAATGCTTGTTTAGGTGGCCTAGTCATGTCTTTTCTTATCTGGCTGTGGTGGGTCGTAAGATTTCAACGTGCAGTGCCAACCAAAATGAGCCTGCTGCACTTGCCAAGAGCAGCTTGCGGAAGCACCTCACGGTACTGATGCTGACTTCTTGGATGGACCTTTGCCACTCAGGAGAACGTTGAGCAGCTCAAGCTCATTGACAAGCGGGAAGAGGCAGACAATTTTCCTATGTGGCACTTGTGATTTAAGATTGCTGCAAAGCCCAAAAAACAAGCAAGAAGGTGCAGAGAGGGACAGGAACAAAGAGGCAAAGTGATAAATAAGACAAAGGACGAAACACGGAAGCATTATAAAGATGGCCGGTACGTGAGAACACCTGATGAGTTACAGCACACACACACACAGTTGAGTTATTAATTTGATGAGGATGTCAAGGGTGTGGTAGATGTTCTCACCTTGATTCATGAGTCACGTGGCTGGTTTTTTGGCTTGGCCCAGATGCCACATCTGTAAACAAGAACTCATTGTATCCGTGTTCACATCGCAGGTACGTGGAAATGGCGTCCGATTTCCATATCACACAGCACTGACAAAGTGTGGTCGAGCGGCGACTTCATCCCCACCGCTCCCCTGCTCAATTCATGAAATGTAAAAGACATGGTAGTGATTTACCACTTGTCCTGACGGTTTACAAGCGCACACGCACATTACCCGGGCACACATTCTCTTGAAGCTTTCTCTTTTCAGTGCCTGGGTCGTGACCTTCTTTTGAAGCAAACCAGGCCTTGAAGCGAAAGGAGGAGATTCTGAATCAGGTAAAGAACCCAAAAGCTTTGCGTTCTCAAAGCTTTGCTTCGCATCCGAAAGGTTGAAGCAGATAGGTATTCCACCAAAACAAATGCATTTGAGCACATCAAAACATATGAAGCGTGGAACCTCAGCAGCCGAGGGGAAAACTTAGGCCAAGTACGAGCTGGAGGCTGAAGCAGCAGATGCGCGTGATAAGCGGCAACAGCCGGGAACTTGTCATGGACGTGACAGATTCCATTTGACCACAGGAGACAGCCGGGTTTCCAAATGAAGATGGTATGAGACCGTCCATGATGGTAGACCATTTAAAGGAAATGGCCCTGAAAGATATCTCAATCTGTCACAAAACAACAAGGACTATCCAAGAACTATCCAAGCACTATCCAAGCACTATCCAAGGACTGTCCAAGGACTATCCAAGGACTACTGTCATGTTGCTCTCATTTAACTTGCGTACGTTTGTCGAGCGCTTTGTCGAGGTTGGCAATCCGAGTGAATGCGCTCCATGCCGAGAGGGATGCGCTGGTGAAGGACGACATGGAAATCTGGAACTTCGAAGAACTTCGTAGACAAATATGCAAAAATATATTGACTTCATCATACTTCATCAATCTTAATCAAAGGCTCATGTCTGATACACGCTTTCTGTGAGGACATTTCTGACTTTGAGGAAGAGAAGGTGTGCTGAGTGTGCTGGTGCTGTTATGTGTTGTTCCATTCTTTTGAGAGAAAGAAAGGCAGATCCGAGACACATGTTTACAGTATATAAAAGCGTGTGTGGACTGTGTGGACGAAGGTATCTTTCCGCAAGCAGCTTTGCACTCAGAATGCAGCATTGCCAGACAGAAATGACAACTCTTGCGCATGGCAACATCCTTCAATTCTTTTTCATCAGACGTCATAGTTGTTCAAGTCGACTAAGATGACAGCAAAAAAAAGCATGGCTATGTCAGTTCCTTTTTATGCCTACAATCGGTCTCTGTCACAGCTTCCAGGAAGGCTACTCATTGTGCAGTATCCCAGCTTGAGGTCCCTTTGTCCCGCATTTCCTGTGAAAAGTATGATAGCACGAACTCGAGCGATCCAAACAAAATCGATATGGTCATGGATGCTAAACTTACCATACAATTCTATACAGCTGCACATGAAGCCGTGAAAAAGAACCATCTGGGGCATTTGACCTACGCAGTTGGTTGTCCCTCTTTTGATTTGTTGCTTGGTAAATATATATGTATGGTACAGGTATTGTTTCTGTTTATTGTACATGTTTGTTTGTTTGCTTGTTTGTTTGTTCGTTTGCTTGCTTGCTGGCTTGCTTGCTTGCTTGTTTGTTTGCTTGTTTGTTTGTTTGCTTGCTTGTTTGTTTGTTTGTTTGTTTGTTTGTTTGTTTGTTTGTTTGTTTGTTTGTGTGTTTGTTTGTTTGTTACTTAAATAGTTTGTTTGTTTATTTGTTTATTTGTTAATTTGTTTCTTTGTTTGTTTGTTAGATTGTTTGTTAATAGAGTTGATTGCTTGCTGCTTGTAACTTGTAAGTGACTGATTTACAGACACGGACAGAGGCACAGTGAGATGTTGCTGTCAGGTTGCCCGGATGGAGGCTGAAGATTTGCGGGAACAGCTTCAGCAGGTGAGAACTCAGCCAAAGTCTGCAGGTCAACAAACAGGAAAAGGGACTTCCCCAGGGACTTCCCACGGGACTTCCCAATGTCTTCCACCTTTTTCATCGCATTTAGATCTTTTGCCAAAGTTGAATACTTGGTAAATGGAAGCACTTGTTTGCAGAGACATGCAGCACCACCAGAAGGATGTTGCTGGAGGCAAATCCAGTTAATTTGCACTTTGGTCAGGCACAAGGAGCTCTACGGCAAAGCCAGCAAGCTCAGTTGGAACTTTGTTGAACTTTTTTGTGTACAGGACAAGAGCGATTCTTCTCTGACAGAATTGGAAAAGAATTGCAATTGTCGAAAAGAAGATTCAAAGAATTGCGAGACTTCTCGAGACATTCGAAGAAAGAGACTTCTCGTGACTCGCTTTCTTCGATCGCTCGCTTTGCTTCGAGGTGAAGAGTCTCAGGTTCAGAGTCAGCAGCGGGCCAATGATTTAGAGCAGCAGCTCCGCCAGGCGGATGGCGAGAGTATAGGAAGCACAGGAAGCGCAGCAAGCACGGCATCTGAAGTTGAGTGAAGTTCAGCGAAGTAACCTCCCACTTGTTCAACCCGAACTTTGTGAGGCCACTGAGCGGATCACTGGGTGCTGACCTCATAGAAGCGTTAGGACACAGCTGAGATTCATTGAGATGCAGTTACTGCCAAGGCTTGACCAGGTGACAAGCTCAGATTCGAGATGCAGACTCTGCAGACATATCCCACAGGGCTCCAAAGGGTCCAGGGTGGTCCCCTCATTAAAACCTGAAGACCCAAAGACCCAAAGATCCAGTCACACACCTCGTCATTTGCATTTACTTGCTTGTGCAAGGGCCGTAAGTCTACACGGGTACCAAAGAGATTTGGGTGTCACTGTTCGAGCCAGAATGCCTTTCCTTCTTTTGGTCTGTCACAGCATCTGCAGACTCCGAACAAAAGAAAATCACTAACATCGGCTGCTTTTGTTCAGGCTATGCAGCACATGAGGGAGCGAATGAGTTTGAGGCACGGGCACAATGGGATAGGTCTGGGCTCGAACATGTTTGCCTAGAAAGTTTGTTGGAAGCACCGTGGCAATTGAGACATTTCGTCATCAGGTGCCGTCGTCCATGCCAGTACAGTGTAAAGGAAGGTCTGGTGAAGTTGGAACAGTCGATTGCCGGTGCTGATGTACTCGGTACGCTATCAATCACTATCAGGTTACTTCTCGGGTGGGATCAAGGAATCAAGTTGGAACGTTTGAGGCAAACCGTTCCAAGAGGTACTTAGCCACCCTGGTTTGCCTTCGGTTCCTTTGTTTCCTGAGGCCACATGCAGATCAGCATTTGCTTCCCTTGAGGAACACAATGATTTATAGTGGTTCCAAGTCGAACGACATGCCTTGTGCCTACGTCAGTTGGGCGTAGAGTTGCAGTTCTGCTCATGCTTATCGCAAAAATGCAGGGCTCAGCCAAGCTTTGAAGATCCACATTCCAGATATCTGGAGCTTCCACCTTGTTCGAACCAGAAGGCTTACGGTGAAGATACTTTCCACGTTCCATTGCAACCGACTGCAATATTCGTCAAACACCAGCCATTGCAGGGACTTGCACGCTAGCTGGCACAGTGCTGCACTTCAAGAAGATGCGTACGGCTCTGAATTCTGCTTGGCTTGGTCACTCTTGGGGCATCGATTGAACTTGACCCATTAGGCATCAGCGAAGCTACGTAACAGATGAATGCGTTGTTTGATTTTCATTTGCCAAGCTCTACGGACAGTGGATCTGAAAGGTCCACAGAGTCCAAAAGTCCAAGGTTGCGGCTGAGCCCAGCACAGCAAAAGACCATTAAGGCATTGCGAACTGTTGTGCAAACGAATGCTGTAGCTCCGAGTTGTCATGCCTAAACCACAGTTGGCTGCCGTAGAAATGGATTTTCAAAAAGCATTCCTTTTTTAAGCAAACCTGTAAAAGCAAGAATTTCTGTGAAGGAATGCGAAGAAAAGATCGCGGAAAATGCAGCTCCGCCTTCAGACGGTGCGCTAACAGCTGAATCGATCCAAACACTCGCAGAGATGACACGGCCAAGTGCCAGGCCGTTGGAAGAAGCGCAAGAAATCCCATTCAGTGCAATTTGGCGATAGCAATTTGCGAGCCTTTATCAAACGTCAGGTAAGCTTACATAAGCTTACTATGTTTGTTCACTGTTTGCTTGACACAAAATGCTTGCTTTGAATAGAAAGGCGCTACAGTGTTTGTTTGGCAAAGAATGCTGACAATGCTTTTCCAAAACAGACAAACACCCAGGGAGAGTAGCCTTCACATTCTGAGAGCCGAGATGTTCAAGCCTCAGAAGCGTTAGAAGTGTGAGAAGTTCAAGGCGCAGAGTGCAGTTTGAGTCCTTAGCGGGACCCAGTGGAGGCAGAGTGGGGAGTGGACACCTCAACGTTTGGTGGAGCTGACCGCTGACGCTTTGTTGCGAGTGCATTGCCTGGGAGCCCAGCAGATAGGTGATGCGTCAATCGAAGCTGAATTCCCTCGCTGAAACTCAGCAAAGGTCTGCGCGCCCATGGAGAGGAAGGCGCTGCAGAAAGAATAAGAATCAATAAGAAAATTCATTGTGCAATTTTCTCCATCTTCTTTCTTCTTTTGGGTCATTCCTGCAGCGGACACTCTTCGGCGGGTCAAAGCTTCTGCCTCTGAAGAGAAATTCGACGTCCAAGAGACTTCAGTTTTGTGTTTTGTTTCTCTTCCAGGTCGCTCCCAGTTGGCAGAGTTGGCCAACGACTTGCACGCAGCAGAAAGGGCAAGAAGGGATGGGGAGTTTGAAGTTCAGTTTGAAGTTCAGTTTGAGTTGTTTATTGCACGCCCTTTTGGAGTCTTCACAACGCCCCTGGTCAAAATCCACAGCATGACATCACGGGGGACCCCACTGAAATTGCTCCTTGAACTGTGACCCAGCCCTTGATCATTTCATGCTGTGTCACCAGCAGGCTATTCTGCGCTCTCGCAAAACAAAGCCAGCCAGTGGGCTCAGAGAATTTTCACTTCAAATTAGTGCATGGAGTACATGGATTTGCATATGTACACATTTACATTGTAAGTATATGTATTTATATAGATATATATGTATATGTATGTATAGAGTACATATTTCGATAAATATATGTGTATGTGCATGTGTATGTGTATGTGTATGTATATGTATATGTATAGGTATAGGTATAGGTATGGGTATAGGTATAGGTCGCTATACATGCGATCAAGGTTCCAGCTCTTTGACTCGTCCTCTTGTCACTCCCCCTCTTTGTAGGATGGTAATGTCGCACAGCACCCTAGGGAGCAGCAGAAGTCCGTAGGAAGTCCAGTAGATCCTAGTAGATGCTAGTAGATTCTAGAAGATGCTAGTAGATGCTAGTAGATCCTAGTGGATCCTAGTAGATCTTGAGGACAGTAGTGGGACTTGGGATGACAGATGGGGCAGGCACACGCAATACGCAACTACATATACACGTGTAGATTTATGGAATTGTCTTGTATTTTACATATATGTGTATGTATATGTATATAAGATTGTCTGGTATTGTATGTATATACCTGTGCACAGACAGATGAATTCATTGAAGCGCTACCGCCACCTGCTGCTGACCCAGAGACAAGCAGTTCTGTCCCTTCTCAACAGGTCCAGATGCACACTTCCAGTTCCAAATCCCAGTGCCTAACGTTGCTGCTTTCCTGGCCTCTCCATCACTATAGGACCAGCCTCTGCCACAGGATTGGCTTCCCAAGGCACGCTCCACGCTGGCTCCTAGGGCCAAACGTCACCATCTGAAGCAACAAGAAGCTGTACCCAAACTTTCCAGACCTCCGCACCCACCCTTCGAATCACCACCGGGACTCAGGTCCAAAGGCAAACGCCGCTTTTTGAAGCGTTAAGAAACACCCCTACGACTTACGCCAGCGTTTCCTTTTCTGGCGCTCTCCTTCTTCTTCTGGCAGGGATCGCTGGATTTTGGAGACATGATGATGATGATGATGATGATGATGATGATGATGATGATGATGATGATGATGATGATGATGATGATGATGGTTTTTGATGCAATACACCATGTGTTGTGGAGAACACTTGTTTTGTTGACAAGTATTCGTCGGATGTGTCAATTCCCATTGCAATGCAAAGTTTCGGATTGGAATTGCCTCCGGGAATTTTGATTCAAGTATTCCTATTTCATCCTTTCTTAGTTGCTTCACAGGTGCTGCCGTTGCTCAGTTCAGTTGCCGTGGTTTGCCTGCTTGCATCTGGCGGGGCACAGCGGTACCATGCGCGTCTTGAGGACAGAATTCCCCTAGCAACAAAAGACTTAACATCACGCTGCTTGCGTGCAGCTGTTGGTATGATTATGAATTTGTCACGTTCGCAAATGATATCGGTCGCAGCTAATAGTCTTCTTCAGGAGCTGGGGAAGGGCTTGAAGGACCTTGACAAAGTTAATGACGAAGTGCACCGAGCTCGGTAATCGAGACCATGCAAAACCACACACGAGAATCAGACCCAATTGAGATTAGCTGTAGCAGCCCTGCAATGCGTTGCATAGATTTGCATAGTCTCCTTATGTGTCCTTGATGGTCCTTGATCCTTAAGTCTGTTGAAGCTTCGCTCAGGCAGAAATTGATACCACAGATCAAGCAGCAACTCGAAAAGACCAAAGCCGGCAAGGAGCTGTGTGGTGTTCGACATGTCAACATGGTCGGACTTTTGCGGAGGATCGAAGACAAACCTGAACAATTGCGTTTTTTTTGTGAGTTTGCTGGCAGGCAGATGCAGCTGCCGCTTGGTTTGGAAATTTGATTCTTCTACCCTCTTTCAGGTCTAGCCGGAGCTTTAGCAAGGCTTTCTGTCAATTACCCACAGCCTAGGGGTGAGTTCCATACCTGTGGCTGCACCGAGATTTGTTGCAATTTCGTTTGGCTTGTGCATCCAAGGCCGATGTTCTGCGAGAGAAGCTGAGCGCCCAGTCCATAACGGCATACTTGTAAACTTTTTAAGCCACCAAGATTCACAAATCCTAAAAGTGCTGCCATCCAATCTGTGTCCAAGCTGAGTGACCTCCCTTCCACTTTCTTACATGCTACCCGTGAAATAAATAAAATGGCACCACTACTGTAAGGCATAGCCGAGGTGGTGGGTGGGCTTTACACACATTAAAAAAGTGTTTTGCGCTTTGAATATTTTGAATCCATGCCAAGGCTTGAAAATCTTGCTGCCTACGGTCCTCTTCTGCATGATCTTTTTAAAGTCTGCGCACAAAGCATCGAGGATGCCCGGCATTTGCAAAATCACTGTGTTTGCATTGAAGTGGATATGGTTCTTCCTCGAAGCGGTAGGAGGCAAAGACAAGAAAGTACACCTGAGAGAGAGGGAGTGACAGAGCAGGCATCACAATAGTAAACCAACACGTGGTAGAAAATACAATCTTTGCTCAGCTAATTGACTCTTTAACTACAACCCTCACGTACCAGTACTGTACCAGCGTTGTAGCCCTTTTGCAGATTCATCGTCATCATGGCATGGTTGAACACGTGGGCTTTCACATGTCTTTTGTAGCTGCGTTTGCTGCTTTGGTGTGTCAATTCAATTGCGATCTACACAAAATTCTGCTTTCACCTCAACGATAACGTGATTTCAAACTGTCGAGTCCCCCAAACATGGGTCAAAATTTGAGGCCATTTGCGTTTCGACATGTCAAACAAATACGTTTCTCAAGTTTTTCTTCACTTCAACTCGCGCAGGGTCTCTGCCGAGATTTTTTGCAAATATCATCATTTCGATGAATGAATTGCTGCTGCTATGCTTTGAGGTACGTCATGATCATCGGATGACGTCTAGGGAATGATTTTTCTTAATTACAGGCCTTCCGACAGGAATTGATTGTGCCAGTGTTGGCAATCACTTTGTGGGCCATTCTATAGCATCCCATCCCTTCCCACTCCATGACCCCACCCCATGCCCCACATAGCATCAACTTCCAACGCAAATGCACATTAACGTTATCATCCCGCCCCCCCCATCCCACCCCATATCTGCGAGAAATATCAAAAGTGTTAATTCAGGTCTTAGGCTGTAGGAAAAACAAGTTTAGCTAGGCAATGTCGTATTTTTGGACAAATCCATCAGAATCAAGCTCACCCAATCGCAAAAGGGTATATAGGACATTGGTCACTCTTGTGTTGCTTTGATTTTCTTCGATTTATTTTTTGTCAGGTCAGTAGGTGCTGGTTTCATTTCCGATAAGTTGAGCCCTTGTGATATCTGCCAAGTACCATGAATTCGGCACGTGACGTCCTTCTACTTCTGCCAGGCTTGGGAACTCTTTGAGGGCTTTCAGCAGCGCTGCAGAAGGAGGGAGCTGCCACCGGAGTTGCAGATGTCCAAATTTGAACGTCCGCTCCACACGGGATCACACTGGTCCTTCGGGAGCCATTCGGAGCCAAGGTTGGCCCTGGCTTTGTCAGAGTCTCGACACGGAGAATCACGAGCTGTAGCTCTGTGGCCCCTTGCGCAGGTTCCTGGTACATAGCAAAGAAGGAGGCTCGCAGCTGCGCCCGCCTCTCAGAGCTGAGAATTTCTTTGTACCTTTTTCTTCTCTCAGATTCTTTCTACTCCTTCTACCTCTTCTCTGAAGTTTCTCTTTTTTGTCATTTTTGTTTCTGCTCTAAGGATTCCTTCTGTACTGGCTCTTCGTTGATCCGCGGCAACTTCTGGATGCCAAGCAAGCAGAGGCATTGGGTCTTCTCAAAGTTAATCCTGTGGCCACAGGGCAATGTGTTGTTTTGAATCATGCCTCCAAGCTGTTGATTTTTCAACCCAATCTAGTCCCATTCACCTGGAATACATTTTCAACTGCGCAAAGCTTGATACGACAGACTCAACATTATCCAAATGTCATGTGCTCTTAAATGTGCTCTTAAATGCGCTCAAGCTCATTTTGCTCATTTTCAAATGTTGGTTGGAGCTCTTCACTTTGCCACTGGGAAAGGGAACCCCTTGCACCTCATCTTGGAGATGTTTTGGACTTCTCTCACAACTTCACGTGCAACATGAACTCTTCACAACTCTTCTTGCATGCAGTGTGTTCACATTGCGTATGATCATGGGATATCATGGGCATCGGAACTGTTCATCTGATGATCATTGCCGTCGTCGTCGTCGTCCTCCTCCTCCTCCTCATTATCATCATCATCATCATCATCATCATCATCATCATCATCATCATCATCATCATCATCATCATCATCATCATCAACACCAAGCTAAACTTCAAAGCCCAAGACCCTCGACTCTAAACCCTGAAACTCGACCCTAAACATCCCTAAACTCCCAGACCCAACAGTTTCCCCAGTGATTGACCTCGAGTTTTTTCTACAGGACAAGCAGCCGTGGGTGGAACTGTCATGCCTTCTTAGGCGCGAGTTTCCACGAGTTTCCACGAGTTTCTGCGCACGAGTTGTGTCTTCGTTCCCATCGCTGTGAGAGGCAGCTGTCTGGCGAGTACAACTTCTAGGCCATGGCGCCATCAGACTTTTTCATTTGCACAACGAGTTCAATGAGTTCTCGTTTTCTGCGGTGCAGGTGACGTGTGGCCAGTGGTAGCTGAACAAAGCGTCAGCACCACGTGACCTCACTGGTGTCCCAACGCAAATCCTTCGATTGAAAAGCTGACGATTTGCCACACGTGTCCAAACAATTTTGACATCCAACGCTTTTGTGTTGATACTTCTGCTCGCTGCCAGATGTGATATGTGGGACTGATAGACTCAGTGGTTTTGTTTCTTGTTTGCAAATTTCTTCCTTCGCAGGTGGGCCCCCGAACCAATCCCACCCAGCGCACGCCGCCCACCTGAGGACACATGAAATGCTCGACATTCCTTCAGATTTCAAAGTCTCAAAGAAGATGTTGTGTGGCACACCTTGTGGCGAGTAACATGGTGAGTAGAGACTGGTGCTTTGAACCGCAGTGTTGGATTCAGGTTTCAACTGAAAACACCCGTCCTACCGGGCTAGGCGCAATGTCGCACGTCGCCGCATTCGTTGGCGAAACCGTCCGTGTCTGGGTGGTCGCGGAACCTGGGGTCATGGAGCATGGATTCATGCCTCAGCCGCTTCTGCATTTACAGCTGGCTCTGGCATGCATGGTCCGCCTCCTGGAGTTGACAGCTCGGTTTGGAGTGTGGCGTCGTCCCCACTTTCACGAGTGGGTTGACTTCCTCCTGGACGAGTGCCTTCAGCTTGGTGGCGCCATTGCAGACTCACAGTCTGACTATCTCCGTGACTCCAGGGTTTCTGCACAGGACGTCCAGGGATACAACCGTCAACACATTGTCACGGTCACAGAGATCACAGATTGGTGCCGCGAAGTCACTGCATGGCTCTCCATCCAGGAACGCCACATCCAGTTGGAGGTTCACCGACTGCTAGGAAACCTGAATGCCAACCTCGACCTCGCGACAGATGGACACATCGAGGAACAATTCCTCAATTGGGTCCGCAGGCAGATGCTTGACCTGGTACCAGTTGCCGCGGCTTTGGAAGATGCTGCCCTGCCCATCGAGACCACTGACTAACACCTTAAGCTTCCTGACGGTGGTCCATCTGTCCAGTGTTTTTGATTTCACGTTCGGCCACTGCGCCTTTGCATCCAGACACAAAAAGATACTTTGCACCTTGCCTGCGCCTTGGAGTGTTCAGTTGACTTCAGCAGTCACGAGCTTTCACTTTACTTGTTTTTCTTTTCTGGGTTTGGTCACTGGTTCTTTCCCCCTTTCTTGGTCAATTGTTGGTTGTTTTGGGGACCTTGCTGTGAGTTGCCGTCGCCTGGGTTGGGTCACTGGTTTTAGGCTTTAGTTACTGGTTTGCTTCAGCTGCCTTTCATTCATGTCATGTCACTGTGAGCCACTCCGACAAGTCACCCGGTCTTCACAGGCCCAAGTGACCATGGAGTCAGACTTAGCCGGTGTGTGGCAGGCCCTTAGAGCCGCACATCTGGAAACATTAGCTCCTGTAGTGTTGCAGGTCGGCATTCGATCCTGCAATTGCTTTGCTGTGAAGGCATCGGAACTGCTGGCCGCGGGGGTGCCGCAGTCACAGATCGAAGCTGTCCTTGAACAGATAGGTCCTAAACCTGTGGTGTCTAAGCAGTCCCAGAGGGCGGACTTCCCAGCTTTGTCCCAGTGGGCGGGCAAAGCTTCTTTCATGCTGGCTGTCCAGGCAGGACACCCCAACAACCGTAAGAGGTCGCTGGAAGCTCTTGATGCCGACATTTTGGCGAAATCCACTAATCCCTCTGTGTTGTCCAGGTTACGCACCTGGAAGGCATTGGCAGCCACTTGGGAGATCCCCCCATGGCCACTCCATGTTGAGACAGTTCGCTGCATTGGAGCTAGCCTCAAAGCAGGAGGTTATCGAAGTGCTGCCCTCTATTTTTCGACAGCTGTCCAACATCAGCTTCGTGAACTTGGGGAGCCCGTTGCACCAGTTGTGCATCACGCCATCAAAGACACCATTAGATCAATCACACGTGGATTGGGGCCTGGATCACTCAAAGATGTTTTTCCTTTTCAGGCTTTGGAGACCATCCCATTGGGGTCTTTGGACGAGCCATTCAATATGCATTGTCCTGGCCACTTCCGCGATCTGATGGTAGTGGGTTCCTTTTTCATGTTGAGGGAGATCGAGTTGTCGTCCTCCAAGGCCCAATTTTTGAGCCTCGATGGAAGCCAGGTCACTTTGACAATCCCAGTGCGCAAAACCAATGCCCAAGGCTCGTTGGAGTATCGTTCATTGTCTTGTGCTTGCAAGGCCCAGGAGCTTTCTCTATGCCCGTGGCATGCAGCCGAACGACATCTTGTTCGACTTTCCCTCCGACCCGACTTCTTCTCTGCCCTGACTTGCCCCCTCTGCCCGAACGATGATGGACGAGCTCCTTCCAAGGCTGAGGTGATTTCAGTCATTCGCAGCACCCTGAAGTCCGCTGGCGTTGAGACTACCAGGACAGACCACGAGGGCAACATCCACGAAAGATTCGGCGGTCACTCGTTAAGAGTTGCCGGAGCAAGTTTCCTCTCCTCCGCCGGGGTGGAAAAGGGGCAAATCCAATTGCTGGGAAGGTGGACCAGCACCGCAATAGAGCGGTACACCCAAGATGCAGGGTTGATGGTCACACCCACCATCCCATCCAGAGTTCTGGGAGGCGATTCTGCTGGTCGACTTGAACCTCCTTTGATTTCAACACAGACACCTGCCACACCTCAGTTTTCGACATCCGTGGCACCACGAACACCTTCTCGATCAGCTGCAGCTCAGCCGCCGCCACCGCAGAACAAGATGGTCCAGGATTTGCAATCAGCTCACCATTCTTTGACACAGTTAGTCACTCAGTTGTCGTCAGATGTCAGTGCTTTGAAGCAATCAGTGCCTGCGACCGATCAAGTGCTGGTGGTTCGATGCCGATCCCGGGTGGTGCATTTGGGCGCTTGTGATGAGGTGCTCAACAACCCCGAGGCTTGGCGAACACGGTGTGGTTGGAACTATGGGCTCGCGCGCTTCATGCGTGTACCAGCCATTTCTCACCCACTTAGGGCATGCAAGAAATGTCACGGACATGAGGGTTCCAGTGACAGTGAGGGCTCGGTTGCCTCCAATGACGACAGTGGTTCGTCAACTTTGTCATCTTGTAGTGATGACCCTTAGCACTTAAGCATTCGTCGATCAGTGGGCATCGACTAGAGCACCTTAGGTACATCCCATGCAAAAAAGGGTCGCTTTCGATGACTGTTTCCCTCGAGTTTCCCATCCCTTCACGTCCCGCCGCTCCGCCATCTTTCACCTTTTCTCCTTTTTTTTTTTTTGAGTGACTGCTGTAGTTTCTTTGTATTTCCTTTCTCTTACGTCCCGCTGCTTAGCCACAATTTTCTCCAGGGTTGATTCAATGCACTTTGCAGACGAGCCTGCTGGTTCTCATGTTGAGCCATCTCATTGTTCCCCATCTCTTGCGTCCCGCTGCTTAGCCATTAACTTCTCCAGGGTTGAATCCATGCACTTTGCGGTCGAACTTGCTTGTTTTTCAGGTTTGCATTTCCATTTCTTTGTTCATCCTCAGTTTGGGTCCTTAGTAGTACCCAACCATGTTGACGCTCAAAACTCTCGATGATGTCGCCACGGAGGCTGCGGCGGGGCCTGAGATCCGACGGTATCTCAAGGAAAGGGGGGTGCACACAATTGGAACTCTGGCTCTTTTAGCTGAGTCGGCGCCAGACCTCGAGAAGAAGTTGGTGCAGCCCCTACTTTCCGGTTGGTCTGAAAGCACTCCGGCCATTCAGCTGCGTGACTCAGAGAAGCCCATTGCATCCGCAATCATCCATCACATGTGGGCATTGGCCAAGAAAGCATGGTCTGAATCCATGCAAGTGCTCACACCGGCCGCCTCGGGGACTTTGTCTTCTCCTTCCTCGAGCAGTGCAACTTCCAAAGATGACAAGGTGCCAACTACTCTCCCTGCAGGAGAGTGGAACAAGCTCATCAGCGGCTACAACAACGTGCTGCTCAATGGCAAGGCTCGCACTTTCCCAGTGGAACAGCTTTTGGGTGCAGAGAAAGTCATTGCACGAGCCCTCCACGAACATCGCACATCAAAACTCTATTCACCCATCATGTTGGGTGCAATCATCCAGCAAAGATCCTTCACTGCTAGTGGGGAGATCAATCCCCTAGCAAAATCACCCAAGAAGACGGGTGTGCTCCAAGTCGAAAACGGCGAGGTGGTGCAGGCCCAAGACGCGGTATGGGAGCCTAGATCCCTCTTGTCGCTCATGGATGGCTTGGAAAGTATCAAATGGGCCCACATCTTGATCCAAATTGGAGACGAAGCTGACGTGATTGACTTTCACAACTACATGCTCCAGCGTTTCCGCTCCAGGCCCCAGAAACTTGAGCAGCTCACTGCATATTGGACCTCTTGCTCATGGCGAATTTGCATGGCCCTTCGTGCAGGCCGCACTTACAGTGAAGCCACGCGTGAAGTGATCCATGACTGGGACAAGTTTGCAGAGCACATGTCCCGTGAAGACTCCAGGAAAACAACAGGTGCTTCTACCACCAAGGGCAATTCCAACCTCAAGGGCAATACCAAGAGTGGCTTCCAGGGCAAGCAGCGGTACTACAACCGCTACAATCCCTATGGCGCAGCTGGCAAGGGCAAGGGCAACTTTGGCTACCAGACTTCGTGGAACAAACAGGCCTCCTGGAAAGAGTTCACACCTCAGTCGAATGCCGAACCTTGGAAGGCACCAGAGCCCTCCAAATAGGGACAGCACGGGGCCGAGCCCCCGGGTTCGGTACCCGACCATGTACCCTTGCATTTTCCTTTGCTTGAGCTGGAGCGGCCATTGATTCTCCTATCGTTCTTTGATGGCGTAGGCAGTGCTGCACTTTGTCTCCGTGACTTAGGGGTGAAGCCGTTGCTGTACATGAGTTGGGAAGTCGATGCCGAATGCCAGAAGGTGGTTTCCCATTGGTTCCCCGAGGTCGTTCACTGCAATGACGCCTGCAACATTCAGGTTGACGACATCATGGCCGCCATCACCAAGGTCGATCCGAATGCCCAGGCCATCGTTCTAGTAACGGCAGGGCCCCCCTGCCCTGACTTCTCCATTATAAAGCAGGACTCACCAGGGCGACATGGACCCGAAGGCAAGAAATTTGCCGACTTCGGTGACAACTTCCAGCAATTAGAGCCCAAGTTGCTGCCACGTTTGGTGTTGCTGTTGTGCGAGAACGTCATATTTTCACAGCCTAGTGAGGCCGAGTTTTTCTCCACTCAGATGAAAGCCACTCCGGTGGCACTTGACGCTGCCGATTTTGGCTTGGTGAGCAGACCACGCCTGTTCTGGACACGAGTCAACTGGAGCGAGGTGACGTCCAATCCTTTGACCAAGAGACCTGTGCGTTGGAGTCGAGTTCATCGTTTCCCTCGCATCGTTTTGGACGTGGCCTACACTGAGGAAGATGACCTTGAGCTCCCGGCTGGATGCAGCCTTCATTCTTCAGTGTCTTCACATGCGAAAAGGGTCCCATGTTTTACCACCCCTGCCCCAGACGATTCCGGCAGGGCTCCCCCAAAGAGAGCCAGGAGCAGGTTGGACCCCAGAGGTCAAACAACGTTGGCTCTCAGACTCCCGACAATTCGCGCCATGGCAGTATCAGAACGTTGCACTTCTCCATCGAGCTGATGGATCGGTGCACCCCATGACCATTGAGGTCAAGGAGCAATTGCATGGCTTCCCTTCGGGTTTCACTGATTTGCAAGGTGTCTCTCATCGAGCACGACATCGCATGCTGGCCAATAGCTGGCACATCGGAGTGGTCAAGTTTCTGCTGCTCCTGATTTTCTCCCAGGTGACTCAAGCACAGCAAGTGGTACCAACATCGCCTTCACGGTCAGCTCTGCACTTCTGCTATGACCTGGCCCAGTGCGAGTCACATGGAATGAACACATTGCAATGGACCTTTGATGACCCCATCATGCGACCTGCCATTGGAGAATTGGATCACTGGGAGGCATCCTTCTCGGCGGTTCACCCGCTGTTTGTCGCCCCTCAAGTTGAACTTGGTGCATTGCAGGCCTTGCACAAACTTTGCCTGCGATTGGGTGACATTGACCGTCTTCGCCATGAAGTGGTGTCTGAAGTTTCCCACCTAGTTCAGGATTGGCAAGAACACACAGATGATTGGATCGCTTCTACCTCGCCACATGTGCAGGCGGTGTACCGGTCTAGCAAGGCCGGACTTGTGCAAGTACCAGTTTTTCTGCACTTACTCCAACATTGTGGTTATCCTGATCTTGCCAACCTTCGTGATGACATGACCTTGGGATTTCAAGTCGTTGGGCCCATGAAGAAGGGTCCTGGATGGTTGCCGCGCCTTGATGGTAAATACGCCAACCCCATTTCCATGACCAAGTTCGCGGAGCTCAACTTGCAGCATGTTCGTGCTCGACTGACTTCCCCAAGGCCTGATGCCCATTGGGGTGCAATGCTCAAAGAACTCATTGCAGAGAAGGAGAAAGGTAGGCTGACTGGTCCGTTTGCATTTCCTCCCAATTGGAACCTTGCACATGCAGAAGTTGCGAATCACCCTGTTCAACCTCTGCCTGATTCAACCGTCACGGCTGCAATGTCATTTTCGGTGGAACAGCCCGACAAGATCCGCCGAATTGAAGACTGGAGTGCTAGCTACCACAATGCAACGATTTCTGCTTGTGACGTACCTACACATCATGGCATTTCGACCTTTGTGCATTGCATCCGTTGGCTACGAGATCACACTCAATCTCCTTGTGCTTGGGGACATGATCTGGATTCTGCATACAGACAGTTACCCATTCGAGATCCCCAACTGTGCTATGTTGTTCTGATTCTGCCCCAAGGTCCAACCTTGTGGCGCCACAATGCTATGTCATTCGGTTCAACTGCCAGCGTGTGGTCCTTTAACAGGTACGCTGACTCCGTCCAATTCTTAGCTCGAAAACTTCTCATGTTGCCGGTATTCCATTACGTTGATGATTATGCTGGGTTCGAACCTTTGTGCACAGCTACTTCAGGCTTCACTGGTTTTTCTTCCATGTTTGGCTCTTTGGGCATTGAAACGAAGCCGCTCAAAGCACAGCCACCTTCCACTCGTCAGAAGCTTTTGGGAGTTATCATCGATGTGACCGATGACGGCATTCATTTGGAACCTTGCCCTGAGCGAGTCACCAAGGTGGTCCACACACTTCGACAGGTTTTGGCCAACGATGAGTTACCGGCAGCGTTGGCGCAGAAGATTGCGGGCAAGGTCAACTTTTTGAACTCAACCTTGTTTGGGCAGTGTGGTCGTGCAGCGTTGAGCCCGCTTTATGCTAGAGCCGCAGGACTTGGCGAGCACTTCAAGAATTGGCAACTCACAGATGCTTTGCGATGTGCACTTACCTGCATCATAGCTCTGTTGACTTCAGGGAAACCTCATTTCATTCCATTCAAGCAGAACCAACACGTGTCCATCACCTATGCTGATGCGTACTTCACCTTGAACGGCACCAAGTGGAAGCCGCATGCCCCTGACATTCCAACCAAGTGGTCCAGGTCCAGGACTCAGTTCATGGAGAATGGTTGGGGCATTGTTTGCCGTGCTGCTGGCACCACTTATTTTTGCTTTGGTGAAGTTCCCCCTGAAGTTTTGCGAGTTTACTGCAGCCGTCGAGCTTTCATTTACTTTTTAGAAATTGTTGCACAAGTTCTCACAGTGGTCCTTTTCCATCGAGTGTTGCCATCCTTTTGGATTTCTTTTGTTGATAATCAACCTGGAAAGTTTGCACTTCTTCGTGGATATGGCCGTGATGCTACTATTAATCGACTCCTTGCATTCACTTGGGCCTTGGTTGCCCGACTTGGTGTCTTCCCACACTGGCACTATGTCCCTTCAGAGTGCAACGTTTCAGATGGCGTGTCTCGACGCAACTTTGACTTTGCCACATCGATGAATTGGACCCCAGTGCACTTTGAGCTTGAGTCTTTCTTTGGCATCATTCTACGTGTTGCCAACGATCTCGAGTATGCGATTGGCACTGCGGTCGATGACATTCTGGCCTTTTCTGCTACTCTTTGCTATCCAGGCTGAGGCGGGGAAGCAGCTGCCTGGAGTGGTTTGAGCTGGATAACAGCTGCTTGAGCTAACCCTGCTGCGTTTTGCCACCCAAACAAGCTCTTCGATGCAAAAGTGAAGCGCTGCAGCCTGCAAGCAAAGAGCAGCAGTTCTCGAATCTACATGTTTGAGAAGATGTACAGTATGTTTAAGACGATGTATGTTTAAGATGATGTATGTTTAAGACGATGTTTCAAAACATGTTTGAAGAAATGTTTGAATATGATTGAATCATCGTTAAGGAATCAGGCAGCAGGTAAACTGCACTCCCTAGCGTTGCACCATTCTGCGCTACTGCTTGCAGCAGAGGACCGCATTCGCATCAAGCTCTCCGCGTGATTCACTCAGAGTTTCACTTTCTGAAGTTTGCTTCAATCCAAATTATCAAACTATCAAAACATATTTCTATATTTATATATATTATGTATATATATTTCTAGTATCTTTCTGAGTGCCCGAATTCTTCATCGGTCCGGTCCACCTTTGCCGAGGTATCATCCTGTGCACCTGCAAGAATGTGTTGGGTCCTTGTGGCACGTGGGCTTCATCGAGGATAGTTGCTGTAAAGTCAACAGGATAAGTCTGGCCGTTGCTCTGCCCGTCTTTGCCCAGGCACAGAGAGTCCATCAGGTTTTGGGGTATGGCTATGTATGGCTGCTATACTCAGCATATAACTCTATTTAATTTAGAGTACATTTTGTGTAGCAAGATCTACATAGATAGCCTTTTGTTGGCCGTAGGAGCCCTGCTTTTACAATTATTGGGTCGATCATTTTGAAGAGAAATGAAACATATTGAACCACACGTCATTTGGTATCATTGACTTATTTTCCATGTAGAAAAAAGGTGTCTCCCCCCCTTCCCTGCGATCATTCCTACACTGCACCCTTTCTGGATGAAATGATGAAACTTCTGAGGTAGAGTGCTTTCAAGAACTGGCGAGTCAAACAGGTGGAGAGGTGCAGCACCTGGAAAACAGAAACAGTTTGCTTTGACTGCTATGACTTGGCTCGCCATGACTTGCAAAGCTGAGGTTGAAGGACCTGAGATGCTGTCCCCGAACATTTACAAGCTGTGGGAGACATGGTTCGAAAATGTTCGAAAGCCTCGTTTGCGCGTCGAGCAATCAACTGGAGCGACACAGTTCTTAAGTCTTTTGATGTCTTTTGCAGAGAGATGTCACATGGCATGGTCAGAACTGAGGTCCATGAACAAGAGTCCAAAAGGTCACAAGAAAGCAAAGTACAAGTGGACACTCATTGAGTACAACTGGCCAGCTTCTCGGAAATGCGTCTTCCAGCAGAGAGAGTTTCAAGCTTCTTCCTTCAATGTCATTGTGTCATGCAATTTATCTTCTCTGGCACACCTCGGACACCCTGACGTTGCAGCACAAGTCTTGAGTCTGTTGAGTCCTGGTCGCCAGCATTTGTATTCTTGACAAGATGCTGTGGTTGCCAAGGCAGATCGATTACTACCCACCCAAGGAGGGTGGTCTTGAGGCCGTAAGGTGCTTAGTGGCAGTGCATCAATGCTCTAAACTTGGTTAATCTTCAGCGTTTGCAACTGCAAAGTGCAAACTGCAAACCACTATAGTTTATCTCTTTCTTTGCAGATGTTTGATCACAAGCGAAACTACTGATGAGTGAAACAGCACTAGAAGACGAAGATGGTTTTGAATCAGTTTGAATAAGTTTCTGACATTTTTATCACGACTTTTTTTGCAGGGTTTTACACTCACGATTCATGGTGCTGCCAAGATTATGAAGCTCAACATTCCGAAAGCTGTCCCTCGCTGGCAATTTTGCAGAAATGACTTTCGATAACTTTGGCATTAATTTTTTCTGTTGTTCAACAATTTGATTCAGATGTCTTGCACATGCAAAGACTTGTGAAAGGAGAAAACAGAAGTTGTACAGTGTCTTAAGCTCTCGCAAGGTGAAGCTGAAGATGGTGTGAGATCAGAGTCCTGCTTTGCTGACAAGACATGTGTGAATACAACCTCATATGACCATGCCATATCATGTCATCATAGATCCAACACAACCGAATCGAAATCAACAGCAAACTTTCTCCAGTTCATCTCTTGTTGAGCCCTCCGGTTTGAATGGCGCGCAAGCCTGAGCTGGGAGTCAAAATTAACGGCTGGCGTCGCTGGGGTATGCTTGCACTGGATTGAGGATCCAAAGACGTTTGGCAATCGGGCGATGCTTTGAATCCTTGGAATTTTTGTTTCTCAGAATGCGCTTTCGCCTCAGCACTCTCAGCACATTGAACACCAAAAAAATGAAGAATATAGTACGTGAAAGTACGTGACAGTACGAGACAGTATGTAACAGTATGTGACAGTATGTGTATGTCTTAGTGTCGACAAGCTGTTTGTAAGAAATCTGGAACTAGATGACTTTGTGTGTCATGTATATCTATCTATCTTTCTATATGTAGACAAAAAAGACTTCTTTATCCAAGACTTTGAACTGAAGAAGTTGCCTGGCCATGCTGGTGTCACACATCCCAGTGCTGGGCCAGCCCCCTGCACCACGACATCAACCTTGCCGTTGGGTGCGGCCGAGCGAGCAAGAGATTGGGAGCCGCACAAGAGGAGCATTCGTAGCAACTGCTGCAGCTTTCATAGCGAGGGTGAAGAGCAGCTCAGCAAAATCAAGTAGAAGATCAAGTAAATCAAGCAGCACCATCGTGATTGACAAGGCATCTTCCAGCGACTTGCCTCCTGCTGCGGACGTGGCGGTGCGTGCACTTCGCTGGACAGAAGGGTGGCTTGACACCCCTGATTTCTCGGATGAAGATTATGCACTGCTGTCTGGCCGAGAAGCTCCCACCTACCAATCCATTTACCTGGCGGACAACGGTTATCCAAGCACTTTTTTGGTAGCCAGACTTCTGGCCGAGAAGGGTGCGGAAAAAGAGAGGTCCTGGTTCGACTTTGGCTCAAGCTCTTCCTCCAAAGTGGTGGGTTGCGTTGGCTGCGAAGTGAAGTGCTTTAATCGGATCACCAGTGAAGTGTTGCCAAACACGCAGTACGATGGGGGCAAGCAGACAGTGCTTCGGCCAGTGATGGCAGATTTAGCTGTTTCTTCAGAGTGCAGGGGCAGAGGTGTAGGGCGCAAGTTGGTTGAAAAGCTGGAAGAAGTGGTCCGTGAATGGGGCTATGATGAATTGGTTCTGTTTGTGGAGGCAACCAACTTCCAGGCTCGAGGAGTTTACGAGCGTTTGAATTATCGACTCGCAGGCATTCGTCCCGCGGAGACCACATTTTTCCTGGACAAGAGCGGTGGTGGACGACGCGTTGCTGAACGAAAAACCGTGGCTTTGCTGCTTCGCAAAAGTTTGAAACCTTTCCCTCAGGGTAGCCTCGAGAATGTGAACTGGTTCGCTGGGCTGACGCTGCTAGGCTTAGGTCTGGCACTTGCGCAATCACCAGAAGTGGTGACCCTGCTGCAAAGCAAAGTTGTAGGTTTGGACATCATTCGCTTTTTCGCCTAAGTGAGCTGAATTCAGCTCGACCTCCCCCTTTGGGGATCTGAGTCCGAAAAGGATGAATATAAACCATGTGTGTACATATATATATATAACTATATTTGTAAAAAAGGAGGATAGCGATGTTGATGTCAATGATACAATATGTGATTTTTTGTGTCAAACCTTTGCAGATCTTGCAGGCAACATCCTAGAGATTACACTTGCTGTGCCGCCCATTCGATTGAAAGACATACCAATACTTGCGTTGAGTCGCCCAGGCTTGTCTAAAGTCGGGCGGAAACGTTGTGCCCCATGGGTTTTGCATGCTGGTGGATGTTTTTCAATGGATTGCGTGACACAGGTTTGTGAGAATAACACAGCTGAAATTTGGTTGGTAATTAGCTTGGTCTTGCATTGTTGGCTTAGATGGCAATGATGGCAGAAAAGAGATCTTTTTATCTGTTTGGCCTTGACTTTGGTAAGGTCTTGAGTCTTGAGTTTGGTTGAGTTCTATAGCTTTAGGGGTAGGACAGATGTTTTCTCGTATTCGGACCTCGCGCGGACGTCGCGAAACGTCGCAAAGGGCTCGCGCAGGGCCACCCCAAGATCCCCTGCAATTTTGGTTGCCCTTTTCGATGTGGTCATGTTATCTTTCCGAGAAGGTTGCAAGAACAGTTCCCGTGGGCTGACTTCTGGATTTTGGGGGTGACTGATTTTTCGCGCTGTGCCATTCAGTGGGGTGATTTCTTGCTGCGTGGAGTACGAAAGGTCCAACCCTCGTCCCATTGTGTTTCGCCTCCAAATGTAGCAAACACATCTTTTGCTACATTGGGTGTGCCACTGGAGTTTGTGTGATTTTGTGTTGGGGTTTGCAAGCTTTAAGACACATCAAAGGGCACAAAACATGTTCTTCACTGCAGAGTGACATCCTTCCAGTTCACATCATCCCGGACAGTTCCTAGGAACTTTGCGCCCATTGGGTTTTGCAACTTTCTGCCTGACTTTTCGCGATCTGCCTGACTTCTCGCATTTGAGCTGTGCCCAGTAGGATGCCTGACTTAAAACGAGCTTGCCTGACTTACCACCACTACCAAGTACCGCCCAAGTCGATTGCCCTATCGCTGGCAAGCATCACCTTGATTGGTATCAGTTCCAAATGCAACTCCGATGCTCTAACCAATATTATTGCTGTACATATGCAATAGTGATGAGCGATAAGATATTCGTTACGCGGATCGCCAATGTGGACTCACGTTTTCTGGCGCGGGTCTCTGGATTGAAATGTCAGTTGTGCCCCTACCTTTGCCTTTGCCTCCTCCTCCTCCTTCTCCTCATCCTTCTCCTCCTCCTTCTCCTATGTGCGTTGTCATTGTCATCGAATTTTCTGGGTGGTGTTTGTCTTCTGGACCTCATCGGTGTCAACGTTTTTTTTGTGGTGTCGATCGATTGTAAAGATGCTGCTTTCAAGCATGCCACGGGGATCTCACAAAGTGATCAAGACTTCGGGTCATACCATCATGGGTTGGAAGAAGTTTGTTCCCGCCAGCGTTTTGCTTTCTTCCGTCCCAGCTGCTACATGCCACATGCCGCACAAACAGAGTACAAGCATGTTTCAACTACCCATACGACATGTTATCTCTATATTCACTTTTGCGATTTCATCTAGAATCAATCTCAAGCAGGCCAGACAAAAAATATGCCTACGAGTCATAGAAGCAAACTATGCATAGAGATACCGGCCGGTGTGGAAAGTACGTACATGTACACAGTGTTCCGCAGTCCTGCTGCCCCATTCTGTTCGGGCAAGGAAGCCAGTAGACCAAGCAATTGAGATAGCCGCTCCAAACTTCACTCTGAAGCATTCGACATGGCGGGGGTGCAAGTCTTTCGGGCGATTTCTGCGATTTTGACAGTGCCCATTGCCATTGTGTCCCCCACTCAGACCACCCGTTCAGCACTTCTTGCCCCTACCGTAGTCAGATGGTTACTTGCCCTACTGGTACGCCCAAGGTCCTTTTTCCATTCTAGCCCGGAGAAGGTCAAGTACGTTGAAGACAAGGTAAGAACTCTGATGAAAGCGCTCTGCAGTCAAAATTCCTTGCTGAGAGAATTTCATGGTTGCTTTCAGGTGGCAATACCACTGCCAAAGCAACTGCTCCTTAGACATTGTGGAGAGGTGTTTTTTCCCGGTCTACCTCTAATTCAAGCCGAAGGTGAAATTTAATGCCTTTCATCATTTTCATCCTGATGAAGCCACAATGGAGGACGCATTGTCATTAGTTGGCTTGTTTTTTAAATTCTGTCCAGAACTTGAGGCTGACCTTCGTGAGCCAGTTTGCGCACCTTACCATTGTGTCGCATGAGTTGACCAGTGGTTATTTTGCTGGAAACTCATTGTGTTACCCAATCAATGATACTTGTAATATCTTGTAATGCTTGGGATACTGCGTGTGCGCTCAGTTTGAGTTTGCACACTTCGGCGGCTCAGGCGTGTGCAGTCTTACGTGAGTGTGGACTGCTGAAGGTTCCGATCTGAGAGTGGGCAGTCAGGTGACGCTAGGAAGTTGAAGGAAAGCCGCAAGCAAGACACGGGCATCCAGACTTCCCCAGATCTGGATGTTGGAACTGAGGCATCCACAGGCCCACAGGACTGGCTCGAATTGCAGGGAACTCGAATGAATTCTCACAGTTTGAACTTGAGCTGGTTCTTTGCAATCTCCACTGTCTCTGTTTGCTTGTTTCCTTGTCCCCGTAATTTCTCCCTGGTATCCTTGTTCACCTGGCAGCTCCGTACCGTTGTCGCTGTTGATGCCTGACAGTTTGCCTAGTTGTCGTGTTTGCATTCTGGGAGTTTGCCGTGCGCAGCATTCATCTTGTTCCCTTGTTCCCCAAGCATTCCGTTGTTGCAGTAATCAATACTTTGCGTCTGTGAATCGTTGCGAACTGAAGAGGTTTCTCTGCTTTCTGGGTTGCCGTAGGCCTCAACGCAAGTGTATGCCTTGATTGCCGTGGTACTGGATGCAGTGTCTGATTTCCTTGTGACCTCTCTTCTTGTGTACCGTGAGGTTTTCGCTTCTTGTCACGAACGCTAGCGTCAGCTAGCTGATGTTGTTCTCTCTTTAGCAAGTAATTGGCAGGAACAGGACCTCCAAAAGTGACAAATAAGTGAATAATTCAATTATTGGGCCCCCCCTTGCTAGGCTCAATTCCTCCCAGGGTCGTCTTTGTTGCATTACAGTTTCCACTTGTTACGGTTTCTTTCAACAAAAATGAATGCATGCTTATCGATGTTTTGTTCTTCCGGTCAGGTCAGTTGCCATGCTAGCTTTCGTCACCTACCCCTGGCCTCAAGTCTCCCTTCTTTTGTATCTCTCTGTCTTGGACTTGCGGCTGTCTCTTGTGAAACTTCCTTCGCACACCTTGCCTCATCGTCCCTTATCTTTCCTCATTTTTCCTCATCTTCCACCTTGTTTCCCTCTTGTCTCTCTCTTGTCTCTTTTGGTGTTCAATGGATTGGATGGGTGATTTCATGCGGGCGCCATTCTCAACAGTTTTATGGAAGGAAAGAAACCTAATTTTTTCAAGTCCATCCTGACCCTTTTGAAAGAACAGCTGCACTGCTGCGTCAGAATGTGCAGCTTTGTGCGTTGCGGTTTTGCCCACGGTGTAACACTCTGTTTTCTCAATTGAACTGCGGGGCAACACAACATCAATGGAATGGACATGTTTTCCCTGAGGTATTTTGTGGTTGCAACCTCTGTGGCCCTCTTTGCACCGAACTCAGACTGGTCTCCTTAGGAAGTCCAAGCCTGTGAATCAGGTTGCATTTCAGGCCGCCCTTTGGTCCTGTGGCTCGGGCATGTTTTGCAGCTCAGGTGGCCATTGTATTCTGGGGAAGTGCTTTGATCGATCCTGCATTGATGGCGCCTGTGGACGTGATTTTGCCGCCTAAATATCAGCAGTGTGCTCAGGCATCGGAAAATACACCCGCAGTCTTTGTTTGGGTTTCTTCCCGCATGTTTGAACCAGAATTTATTACTATTATCATCATTATCATTACTACAATGTTGTTTGGTGTACAAGTTTAAGAATGGTTGGTTGGGAAGGGTCTTCACTTGTACCTTGAAACTTCCAGGTTTAAGCTCCGGTCTTGTTGCCAATTTTGGCTCAAGACCTGGATTTTGTTTCTGACTGGTGTGGTCATGCCTGTGATCCGACCCACCAGTTTGGAGACTCTCCAGGTGCTGGCTAGAGCTTGGGTGGGCCAACGTACGTCCATTCCTTGCTCCGAGTTGACGGTGGACCTTCGCCGTGGACATCCTGGAGCTGCAGCTGCCTACGCGCTGTTCACCTTGGACGAGGAGGAGGTGCTTCCTTTGGAGGCTTGTTCCCTGTGTGGGGAGTGGACAGCCTCGTGGTGCGAGGGCTGCTATACCTCGGCTATGTCAGAGCCGGGTTTCCAGTTCTCCGCCCTTTGCCAAGGGTGTGACACCCTCCACTTGGTGTGCCGCCGCTGCAGCCACCATGGACAGACGTGGGCGACGGGACATGAGTCCTACCAAGCGGTCTGGGCACCGCGGGAGGCAGAGATCCCCGAGGCGGAGGTCGCGAAGGCGGGCCCCGACGGAGTCTGGAGACTCCGAGCCGCCGGAGGTGGTACCCAAACATCGGGTGCGAGCACCCAGCCGCAGTCCTCCTCCCAAGCCAATGGGATCCCGTCCCAAGCGCAGCCGAAGCGCGCCTCGGCAAAGCAACGCGTTGGACGGCGAGCTGCAAGAGCTCCTGTTGAGCCGCCCTCCGAAGCTGACTGAGTTCTTGGTGGCTGCTGGCATCCGGAGTGTCTCCGATGTCAGATTCTCTTGGAGAAGTGGCAAAGACCTCCTGGATGAGTTTGAGACGTCAGAGGGACGCCAACCCAGTGACTTGGCTTTGGCAGTGGCTGGTCTGTGGACAGTGTGCCTTAGCCAGAGCACCACTGCGATTGCAAAGGCCTCCCAAGACGTCATCCAGGAGAGGGAGAGTGCCGTGCTTGTGAACCGAGCCTTCCAGGCTGAACCTGGCCAACCTCCGAAGGTGGTTACCTTTAGGAGGCTCATCCAAGATGGGGGCACTCCGTTCACGCCGTCTGTGGCAGCGGCAGCGCAGGAGGATCCGCACGTCCGCGAACAAGCTGTCCGTCAAGCCAAGTTGGACTGCTTGTTTCAGCTGCTGCTAGAAGAGGTCTTGGACCTCCATGAGCTGGGGGCCACGATGCAGTCATTGCAGGATTTAGGGGAGGTCCAAACTCTGAAGGAGTCTGTCATGGCCACACCTGCTCAGCTCAGCACCTTGCGCATCGGCAGCTTGACGTCGGCTTTCAAACGCTGGCGACGTTTTGCGGTTGCACGGCAATACAGTGTGAAGCAGCCCTCCCCCCTTCAACTCTCGGAGTTTTTCTTGGAAGTCAGTCGGGGGGGGCCGACCGCTGCGAGCAGTGTTTGGCAAGCGCTCCAGTGGTTCAAGGACAAGATGGGGGTCCAGCTTCCACTGGGCCACTTCCTCATCACACCGTTCCGGTACTTGCCGTCCACCCACACCTCGAGTCCGCAGCCCGAACTTGAGCCTTGGGAGTTCGTGAACTTGGTCTTCTTCACCAAGCAGCAGATGGGCGCCAACTTGCTGGTGGCGGCGCTGTTCTTGCAAGCTGCGGCGAGCTGCATCAGGTTTGAGCACCTGCAACGCAGCCGTCCAGTGGACCAATCCTCCCAATGGGCTCACTTCCATTGCAAACAAGGCAAGCGAAGAGTCCGAGGTGCAAGGCCAGGATATGGTTGGGCCACCCCAGAGGTATCATACCAGGGTTTCAGCCTCCTTAAAGTGCTGGGGGAATTCTTTCGCCACGAGTGCCTCTCAGATGCAGGCTTTTTGTGGCCTCAGGTGGAAGTTCGCTCTGAAGACCTCTGGGAGGTCACACCTTCCACCCCTTTCCAGGTGGCCAAGCCGATGACACGAGCCAGGAGTTTGGAACTCTTCCGGGGTCTGTTGACCCAACTTGGTACCCCACCAGACGCAGCAGGCACTGCTGGGTATAATCGTCTGAGACGATTTATGCCGACCCTTGGCAACATCTTGAGGTTGGACCCCACGGATATGCAGGCCATCGGATCTTGGGTCGAGGTGCCCGCAGGTGGAGGACCGACGCCCACTGTCAAAAGCAGAGCAGTGTGGCTGATGGGCAGGCATTACGCCGGCTCTCAGGTTGAAAGATCGGCGTCAGTGAAGGTAGCGCTGCTGGCTCGCTTCTGGCAATTGTTTCGCCTGAAGTTGGGTGAATTGGCCCTCACCCATACCAACCTCTTGCCCAGGGGGTCTTGGACCTGGCAAGAGTTGGCATCTCAGAATGCCCAGCTGCCGCCTTTGGCCATCGAGGCGGTCCCAGCTCAGGCAGTTGAAGTCGAGGCCGGTGCGTTGGATCCTGTGGAACCACCACCAGCTGATGCAGAGGCCCCAGTCTCTGATGATGCTGCGGGGTCCAACAGCTCCTCCACGACATCCACGTCAGCCAGCGATGTGTCGGCAAACGGATCCGACGTGGAGGGGGTTGTGCCGTCGGACGTGGCGATGGAGCAGACCAAGTGGATCCAGCAGGGCCGTAAGGTCAATGTGGTGAAGGCAGCCGGTGATGATGGACGTCCCATCCCATGGTGCCGTGACTTCGCCTTCCTGCAGGACCCTTTGAAGGATGGTGTGGGGTTTTCAACCTCCCCAAAGGATGGCTTCTGCAAACGGTGCTTGGCCCGCATGCCACGCCCTTCC
>VSDK01013751.1:86014-103341 GCA_009767595.1 Symbiodinium kawagutii
GCTCTTCCTATGCGGCGGTGGCCTCCCAATGCGGTTGGCTCAACTGAGCCAAGACTATATGGAGTTGGAAAAAGAGCAGCTGCCCTTCGTCACTCTGAGCCGTCGGGGGTTTGAGTGGGGTACTCTCTTTTACCCTTTGTGTGTTGTGTAACACCCCCCCTTTGTTGGGTTTTGGTGTTCACCACTGGGTTCGGAGGCCCCCGTAGGTAGCCGCTGTTAGTGTTTCAGCCCCATGGCCGCGTGGTTTTCTAGGCAGCCCTGTTACCTTTTCCGGATGTCCAGTAACCAGCCCCGGGGTACACGTTCGGTGTCTGTGACAGCACCATCAGGTATGAGTGCTTGTGTTTGATCACGTGCCAACACTCTACCGCAGCCTGGCCCAAATCACTTTTGTGTGTGTGTGTGTGTGTCTCTGTGACTGTTGGTCCAGGACCACCATGAGCTCGGCCGGAAAGATTCACACGCTGCAGGATGACAAAGGTCTGATGACCTGTTTTTCTGCGGCGCGCATTGAACCCGCCTGGTGCGCAGCTTACTGTGCCAAGCACAAGGTGGAGTCCCTCGACGACTTTGTCTACCAGCTGGACGCGAAGAATTGGGAAGCTGAGTTGAAGGACCTGTTGAACGAGGTTTCGTCTCTTAGAGACAACCGCCTCATCTTGTCCAGGTTTAAGGCGGCCTACGAAAGTGGAGTCACAGCCATCAAGCGCAGCCAATCCCAACCTAAGCTGGCAGACGCGGTGGACGAAGTGCTTCCAGATAGCACGTTGCAGTCTGTGACTGCCGATTTCCGCAAGAAGTACAACTTGCTCTTCGAGCCCCAGTTGGACCCGTCTGACCACTTGCGCTCCCGGGTCTACAAAGAGTTTCGTCGTGGAACTATGTCAGTCTTGGAGGCGAAACGCATAAAGAGCGTCATGAATGTGGCGATCCCCAAGACTGCCGAGAACATCAAGCTCTCCGACACGGTTCAACTCAAGCTCCAAGAGGACGAGACCATCACCATTGCCAGTGCCATTGAGTATTACTTCCCAATGCGAGTGCTGTGCAATGCGTGGGCATGGGCTGGCCTCTTTGAGGCCACGGATTCCGAGGGCAAGAAACGCCCTTTCATCACGTTGACGGAGGCTTTGGGCTACGCCGACTTTGCTTTGCGAGCTTGCATTGAGTATGGGCAAGGCTTTCTGCTCTGGCTTCAAAAGAATGACTTGCTCACCAGGTCCAAGATGGCATCTTTGATCCGTCGAGGACACATTGGTGGCATGGCGCTGGCTGAAGCGCTGAGGCTCACCCATTTGGAATGGAGGAGTCCGGCTTTGATGCTGTCCGGAAGCCAAAGCCTTTCACCTCAAGCCCCTCGCAAGCGACCAGCTTCTGAGGATGCAGTGCCCGAGCCTGAACGTCCTCCCCCGCCAAAACGGACCCGCCAAGTGAAGAGCGATACCAGGCAAACAGTTTCCATGTTGAAAGGAGGACGGCGCCTTTGTAAACTTTGGAATGACCAAAGAGGATGTGCGGGTGGTTGTGGCAACACCCACGCATGTGATGTGAGACTCCCCAGTGGCCAAGCGTGTGGCAGCACGTCGCGCAACAGGCAAGGTCATCCCTCGGAGTAGGGACAGCGCCCCCTGCCATCCGTGGCGGGGGGACCTTCGACTGGGCCACCTCTGGGTAGTGGTCGCCAGTTTCAAACCAGTGGTGTCAATCCTCCGCCCACTGACTCCCGGAAGGTCCTCCTCCACAATCGTTTGGGCAGCCCTCCTCATCGTCAAGTGGCTTGTGATGAGGCGACGCTTTCCCAGATACCTTCCCTCGCCAGCCAACTGGCTGCTGCGAAACCCATCACATGGCGAGGCAAAGGTGACCTCCCCCAGTATGCATGGGCTACGCCGCCCTTTAAGGGGACATGGCTTGTCCTAGACCTTTGGGCAGGTTTCTCCGGCCTCTGCGTTGCCCTCTTGTCATTGGGTGTACACTTCTATGCTGTGTCAGCCGAGTGTGACCCCCTTGCCCGAGCCTGCGCTCACCAGGTGATGCCGAATCTGCTGCATGTTGACAGTGTGGAGGCTCTGCAACTCAATGACCTCCTCCCCTTCATGAAACGCAGGGCTATTCGAGGTATCATTCTGGGAGGCGGTAGCCCTTGTCAGGGCAATAGCAGCTTGAACAAAGGGAGAAAAGGTTTGCAAGATCCTCGATCTTTGCAACCTGCGGTGATGGCAGATTTGTTTGAGGCGTTGATTGCTCATCCTGACTTTTCTCATGTTGAGATTGTGGCGTTCTTGGAAAACGTGCGCAGCATGCCACAGGAGGTTCTGACCCAGTACTGCCAATGGCTCCACTCCCAACCTGTAGCTATCAATGCAGCATCTTGTGGTTGGGTGCAACGGCAACGGTTGTATTGGCTGTGCAGTCGTCGTAGGGGTCTAGGACCTAATCTGAGACTGCCAGACATGTGGACGTGGGAGCAGGCCGTCCCTGGCGATCAGATCCCTGTTATTCGCTATAGCGGGGCCAAACCAGTACCACCAAAGGTTGCATGGGAAGATGGATTCAGGCCCCTCATTGAGCCCACTCAAGTCATCCAACATCATGGACAAGGTGCGATGCGCACATTCACCAGGGAGTTTTACCATCCTTCTGACCGAGTCCATCAAGTCTCTCCTGAGGCAGCCCAACGCTTTGAAGAGGACCACAAGCGCTTCCCACCAGGTGCGTATGAGGAGGAATCCCTGGTGTGGAAGGACTCTCAATGGAGGACTCCTTCCCCTGGTGAACGAGCCCAACTTATGGGAGTACCGCCAGCAGCCATCGATGCTGTTTCGGGTACCACAGCTAAGCGTATTCAGCTTCAGAACTCGTTACTGGGTAACGGTTTCCACATCCCATCTGTGATGGTGATTTTGTTGCTGTTACCTTCTATTTTAGAAGCTAAATTGCTTCCACGCATTTCGCAACCTGACACAGCACTGCGAGGACGACTGGAGGCCACAGTCTGGGATCCTGGTCGCCTGTCATCCTTCCCAGACCTCTTGAAAGCCGATGATGTGGCCAATGAGATGCAAACTATGTTCACATCTTTGCCCATCCCAGCGTCCGTCTGGAGTGATGTGCGAGCTCGTCTGGCGTGTTGTGACCTCCCCGCTCTACAAGCCTTTTCAGCCTGGAGGCGGCTTAGAGGCGAACCTTGGCAACATTTGGGCCCGGTCCCTATCCATGGGCGCGACAGAACTCGCATCTATGCAGGCCTCTCTGGGCAGAGGTAGTCAGCGTCAGCCCAGAGGGGTTTGGATCATCTCCTGCCACCAGGACTTGGTCCTGAGGGTCACATGCTAGCCTCTCTGGGCTTACCATCTCCGTTCCACCCGCGACCCTGGCCAGAACCAGATGTTGATTTCCTGGTGGACGCTTTGGGTGTGGGGCAGGACCATCTCCATGTCCTCTGCCAACGCCAACGGGATATCCTGGTTTCTGTTGCCAAGGCGGTGCAGCCATTGGAAGTGGAGTTGGTCAAGCACCGTAGTGCTAGTGCTACCCAGGTGGCCTACAAGAAGAAGCCTGCGTTTATCGCTTGCCTGACAGCTTTGCTTCGGTGGCCTGACCACGAACAAGCTTTGCACTTGGTGCGAGGGTATGCCATTGTGGGACCCATCTCATCATGTGGTGTATTCCGGGAAGTGTCCCAACCTGAAAAGCAGGATCTGGGATCCTGGCTTGGCACTCCCGCCACCGATGACCTCCAGAGGTTGCTTAATTCGAAGCCTCCGCTCCACCCCGATGAAATCTTGAAGATTACCGAGGAAGAACAGTCCAAAGGTTTTTGCAGCCCTCTTCAAACCAAGCTACAGATCAACAAGCAATTTGGGCCGGGCATGTGGCGGTTCTTTGAACGCTTCATGATCATCCAGCCATGTGGCAAGCAGAGGGTCATTGATAATGGGCGCAAATCCGGGCGCAATTTGCATACCAAGATGGAGGAAACTATCTCCACCGTCAACGTGGACTTTGTTGCCACCGTGGCCCGCATGGTCTGTGACCGGTTGAACATTCAATGCCCTGAGGATGCGGAGGCGTACCCTTGGCTGTGTTTCAGGTTAGGCACTGATGATTTGCCTGACGCCTACCGCGGGTTGCCCGTCCAGGAAGAGCAGATGCGCTATTCCAATGTGGCCATCTACCACCCAAATCACGGTTGGAGGTTCACTACTCTTTACGGTCTTGCCTATGGCCTTGAGAGTGCGGTCGTTTCTTTCAACCGTTTCCCACAGCTAGGCATCGCCATCACACGTCGTTGCCTGTACGGCATGTGTGCAGCCTACTTCGATGATGAGCTTGCCTTCGAGTTTGATGCTCACACCAACTCATCTCAAGTTGGCTTGCAGCTCACCTTCAAGCTTATGGGAGCAGAACCGCAACCAGCCAAAAGTTTTCCACCTACAGCCAACCGCCACTACCTGGGCACTTCAGTTCATGTTGGTGATGCCGTGACCCTTGGTGTTGTTCGGTTCCAGCCAAAGTCCTCGACCCGTGCCAAAGTCCTGGCCCAGTTGAACACCGCCCTGTCCACGTCTGTCTTAGACAGGGATACGGCAGGTAAGATCCGAGGAGATCTGAATTGGATGTTTTCCAACTGTGCCGGCTATGCAGGTAAAATTGCTGGACCTGTCCTATCTGCTCAGCAACATGGTGATTGTGAGTCTTTGACTCAATCCCAAATTGCAACTTTGAAGTTGCTGCACAGCATTGTCCGTGATGCTCAACCACGGGACATCAGCATCATGGGTCCTGCTCGTGAGGTCGTTCGCATTTATTTGATGCCAGCTTTGAGAATGATATTTTAAGACTGGGCTGGATAATTTTTCATCCAATGCACCCTCCGACTGGAGGTTCTTGTGTGGTTCCGCCTGAAGTGCTTCAGTCTTGGACTCCCAGACGCCAACAGATCTTTCCAGGCGAATCACTTTGTGGCCTTGTGGTCCCACACATCCACTCTGACCTTCTCTCTCATGAGGATGTGGTATGGTTCGTTGACAATGAGGCCGCTGTATCGTCGCTCATCAAGGCCACCAGTTCACAGGAGGATGTGCGCCTCATCTGCCAATGTGCCCATGCGACTGCATGTTCCCTGAACTGTCGCATTTGGTACGAGTGGATCGACAGTGCCAGCAATCCTTCCGACGGTCTGAGTCGACTGGGCTTGCTCGACCCGTGGACGCAGGCGCAGGGGTGGAAAGTCTGGGACTTTTCTTTTCCTTCTGAGTTACTACCTAGCCGCTTTCTTTCTACTTTTGCTTCGCTAATCTCCTGAGGGAACAGTGGGTGTTTGACAGTGGGTGTTTGTTTAGTGTCTTCGACCTATCAACACTGGTTTGTGATCCACAACATTTGTATATAAATGTTTGGGACACAACCGAGACCCAGTGTTACTTTGTAGCACTGTTCCCTTTAGGGATTAGTAGGTGTAGCTCTACCAGCTCCCCTCGAAAGGAAAAGTGTGTTAGCGGCTTTGCTTAACCTTGAGTTTCTTGGTGTACAAGTTTAAGAATGGTTGGTTGGGAAGGGTCTTCACTTGTACCGTGAAACTTCCAGGTTTAAGCTCCGGTCTTGTTGCCAATTTTGGCTCAAGACCTGGATTTTGTTTCCCCACCCACCCTCCCCGGATCTTCACTGGGAAGTGAAGGGGGTGTGGGTCTTTGTTGAGGGATTTCTCGCACCCACCTTTCTTCCCACCCCCAAAGGTCCTGTGACCTCTTGTGGTTGTGTGTTAGGTTGGGTGTTTGTTTAGTGTCTTCGACCTATCAACACTGGTTTGTGATCCACAACATTTGTATATAAATGTTTGGGACACAACCGAGACCCAGTGTTACTTTGTAGCACTGTTCCCTTTAGGGATTAGTAGGTGTAGCTCTACCAGCTCCCCTCGAAAGGAAAAGTGTGTTAGCGGCTTTGCTTAACCTTGAGTTTCTTATTATATTGTTAGCACTAACAATAGTGCTAGTACTAGTACAAGTATTTCTTATTCGTCTTGTTATCATTGTTATTCTTATTGTTTTCTTATTTTGATTTAAACTGCCGTCCAAGAAAATACTTCATGCCCCCAACACTCAAATTCACAGTTGATCACAGCTTCTTCACACAAGGATCTACTGTATACAACAAGACCCTGAGCAGTAGGGCAACGCAATCTTGGAACTGTTTGGATTCTTACAAAACTGGCATATCTCAGCCTAATGCTAATGCGGTGACGACCCCCCAGAAAGATTCAGCCTCGCGCACTAAGTGGACTGTTACGTGAATGTCCTTCAAAGTCAATTGTTTTTGATGATTTTTATAGCCTTTGATTGACATTTGCCAATTCAATTTTTTGTCTTCAAAATATCCTGTGCCAGAAGTTGCCATCGCCACAGCTGCATTCCTAGGCTTTGCCCTGACTTCAAGCAGCATCTTCTCTTTGGAGTGGCTCGGCATGACAGTAGCAATTCTGAGGCACAGCAACTTTTGGTCCAAGGCTATGTTTGGACCTACTGATCCTGAACCAGCCTGCCGATGGCAAACAAAATTCAGGTGGGAGATGTCGCACAGATGTATGGAGATGTAATTATGACACGGATGGCAGTGCCTCTGTCGCTCGCAGGTTGTTCATGCAATACATTCACACGCTGTGTCCCCTGCTGCTGGTCACGCCCTGAGATGTCATAGTCACCTAGATGCTTAGTCAAGACCTGAGATGCTTAGTCAGTACGAGATGCTTCTTGATGCTTCTTGATGCTTCTTGATGCTTCTTGATGCTTCTTGATGCTTCTTGCCCTTAGATGCCGTAGTACTTGCCTTAGTGCCTTAGCCCTGCTTCTTGCTTGGTCAGCTTAGGTCATTGACATGATGGTCACGCAGCATGCCCTGGGTCCAGCTGATATGGAAATCACTACCACTCTGGCCTTTGCATTGTGCCACCTGGACGGCAGCAATGCTCTCCCAGATGTTTCATGATGTTTCTTCTATTTCCTGGCCAGTTGTGCTGTGCAAAAACTTGTGGAACACCAGAAGGCCATATGAGCAAAATGCTGAGAAAGTCTTAGCTTGTAAAAGTATTGTCTCATTCGATGCTCCTGGACTGTCAAACACTGCGAGGTTATTTGGGTTGGAACTTCTTTTGCTGGTGGCTGCTACAAACTCCGCCATACCCATTGCAGAAACGATTTTTTGATGCTCGTTTGCAAGGCAAGCAAAGGGCATTTAGAGAACTTCTGTGTTACGGATACATAGCAGAGCTCACCGAATCAAGAGCTCAACAAATAAGTCAAGAGCCAAACAGCTCAAGAGCTTCATCAATTGAGATTCAATACATCAACACAAGTAAAGAGCTTAATGAATCCAGAGTTTAGTCGATCAAGACCTCAGTAAAGCAAGGGCTCCAAAAACGAACGCGTCAATAAATCAAAGAATCAAAAGCAAGAGCTCAGCCCTTTTGGAAGGAAATCTTGCATGAAGTGCTCATTGCTTTTGTTGACTATTATTGCCCGAGTTGCCCGTTTTCAAGGTGCCTTCAGCGAACGAAATGTTTGCGTGTCAACTGTTTTTTCGCGCATAATGTTCGCTTTGAATTCATGATATTTTCAAGTTTCAAGAAAGCTTTGCATGGATAGTTCGTTTTCAAGATGTCAACTATTACTTAACACCTTTAGTGTCCGGTTTCGCTGAAATCTTGTGCAACATGTGTTTGTAAAAAATAGATTCTACGAACGCGAGAAAGGCAAGCTCTGTGATGTGGGGGGTACGATGAGGTCTCAGCTCACTGCCTCCAACAAAGACCCTAACAGGTCTGCCTCGAGGCCTGCCTGTTGCAAGGCTTTCAGAAGGCGCTTTGTTGGTGACTTTAGGGCGTGGAGGCCATCGCCCGTCTCCTCCTTGCCCATACTTGGCATTGGAAGTCGCGCCGCAGTCAACATGAGAGGCCTCCGTGTAGCAGACGCGCGACTTCTCCTTCATCAGGATTGCTTTACCCAGCTTCCTCCATGGCTTGAACGGCCAAACTTTCACGGTTCTCTGCGGCTTTGCACCCCAAGTTTTGCAAGTGATGGCTACTTCGCTTTATGCTGCGGGATTTCGGATCGCTTCCGTGGTCATGCAAAGATTTGGCAAAGGCCACGGGGTTGCGACCACTTGCTGGTGAGACAAGTCTCCGAGAGTAATCGGTTTGGAAGGGTCAACATGCACCAAACATCAATAAACGTCACATTGCAAGCAAAATAGTGTTGCGAAACGTGATCGTATTGCGAGAAAGACTAATTGCCAGAGAGGTCAAGTTAACCCTCATTTTTAGAGCGATCACAATGCAACTGACATCACTTTTCAGAGATACTATGAGACGCTACAAGAACAGTAATCTTACAAGAAAGGCCCTCTCAAAAGAGAAACAGTAGGCAAGAATCGGCAAGTATCAAGTTGAAAGGTGGAAGTTTGTGAGATGCATTGAGAATTGAAATGGGCACTGGCATCACGCTGTTGCTTGCCTGTTGAAACTTTCGCCGCGGCCTGGCCAGGGCTGGCTGGTAATATCGCCGAAGTGCAATGCAGTTAATGTTTTGTTTCAAAGGTTCGACATGCTTCGGCCATCAATCTTTTCGAATGCAAACCGACGACTTGTGGTGCAGAGAAAGCGTCATTAGGCAACAACCTCCCACAGTTCAGCAATGGTGGTTGTACTTTCTCTTGACAAACATTTTGACCATCCGAGGAGCTCGGTGTGCCATGGGCTGTCTTTGCATACGCTGTTCCGCCCCAAGTTTTGCTTTGAAGAGAATTCTGTGCGCATAATTTCTGTGTTTCTGTGAATCGGCAAGCTAGCATATTTATGTTAATATATTCACCCCGCTTCGCATGGGGTATCTAGTCACACCGCCAGATTCAGTGGCTCTGCGTACACAGTGTGGCGGGTCAAACATCATCTACATCAAACCCCGTTTCAACACTAATCTTGGCGGCAATTGAGGCCAATTTCACCAGCAATTGGGCCCCAGTCACCATAATTGGAGCTATATGTTGGGGCAAAGATGCGCGAAGCTACGCCACCAACCTCCTGCTTCAGCGCAACAAATATCCCTTGCAGCCAGAACATGCTTCCAAAACTGAATTTGCCACAACTAACAAAAATGCAGTGTTTTCCATGTTTTTGCACGATTTTCCAGGCTTCAAGCGGCAACCAGACACGCGAAATCTGACTAGATCAGGACATGGCAGCCAATACTGGCTTCAAGAAGGCATGCTCATTGAAACAACTACGGAACAACGCAATTCATCGAAAACTGACCAAAATAGCCTGCATCAGTAGACAATGCTGTTCCAAAAGCCCCCGATGCGAGTCGATATAAGCCCTCCCCAGCTAAAGCCGATATTGCGAGACAGAACATTTGTATTGAGCGAATTTTATTGAGCGAATCCCATCCCGATGACACGCCATCACCGCCAAGGCTGTGTGGGCGGATCTAAGTGAGTTTTTGTTTGTTTTTTGTTTCCTTTGGACAGACTTTCTATGCAGCTGAGGTTCTGAGCATTTTTGCAATGTCTTTGCAACTGAGCTGAACTTTAATTTGTGCCTCAGTGTGTGTTTGGAAGTGCCGAAGATTAGGGGAACATCTTTCGTCATAGTGCAGGCAACTTGCAACTGTCGTGAAGGTTTCTTTTTGCAAACAAGTGATGATTGCCACGACAATGTTTGGTTTCCAGAGTAAGGTGTATTTACACCCGCTGGGTTCGGGCAGCCGAAATCTCAAACTGTTGCAGTCTTGCTTGTCCAGGGGAAGTTATCTATTTTGTCAGGCAGTGACAGGCAGGAAAATGTAGAATGCTGATTGGGCCGTTTCTTCTCAAGAAAAAAACGTAGCAGTTTTTCACACGGCCATCTACGCGATCGCATAGTTTGTTGGAACAGATGGAAAACCGAGCGGCCATGGGTGACTTACGCCCCTGTCGTGATACTGAGTGGACACGGGTGACTGTTTCAGGGAAACGAGCTCCAACTTATCTGGCAATGGAGTTTCAGGCACCGTGGGAACGTGGCCCTAAAAGCTGCAAAGGCCCCAAACGAGGTTGGAAAGGCGAGAAAAAGGTGCTAAGGGATCCGGATGGAGTCTTCAAGATGGTCAAAACAAAGGAGGGGTGGCTGAAGATTCCAGCCGCTGAGTCTTCAACAAACTACATGAAATGAATCGCCCAGCTTTCGCGGCTTGATTCCTGAGAGTGCAATTTTGGACTTTGAAAGTCAAATTGTGCATAGTCTGTGCATAGTCTATGCATCCATCTTTTGAAGGAGCTGGAGCAGCTAATTACTACCTACGGGTAGTAGCGACCTTGTACAGATGGTCGGACTCAAAAGGAGATGCGCAGCGAGGAATGCAGCACGTTGTGAGGCTCTCGTAGGGCTTGGTGCCAGTTTCTTGGATGACAAGAAACACCTAAGGTCGGTGGTGCACTGGGAGCTGGTCTTTCAGTTGCCCTCGTCATTTGGGTAAGCACTGGTCTCCAACCTTGGAGAGGCGTACAATTCACTTGGCTGATTGGAATTCCTTAAAATTTTCGATTTATTTCATTGTACACTTTGCAGACTTTGTCTCCTTAGAGTTGCAGAGTTGCGCCAGTTCTGTCAGGAAAGCTAGCACGGTTTCAGGGTCTTGTCTTGAACTTAGATTGTCAGTGCAAGGAAATGCTGAAGTATTCACAATGCTCGTCAGACCTGAGCCGTTGCGTTGAGGGCCCAGCAGAATATTCCCCCAAACACAATATAGAAGGATGCAAGAAAGTCCAGAAGGTAGAGCGGCATATTTTGCAACTGCCTGTCACATGTCCAGGATCCCCAAGTCCTCGAGCAGGGATGGAAATCAGGCAGGTCAGCCAGTATCCGAAACGCCAATCTGCAACGGCTCCAATTCTCCAGCGTTCACACGGCAGGTGGTCGCAATGCATTCCTGACGAAAGAAGCTGAGATGGAATTCCTGTCCCAGAATAAAGCTTCATAGGCGCAGTGTCCGCTGCATTCAAGCCTTCGAGACGAAAACCTATTGTGAGCAACAACCTGAAACAAACACATGCTGTGGAAGCTCAAGTGTATGCAGCTGAAAGATCCTGTGGTGAGGACATGGAGTGTTGCTTGCATTTCTTGCGGTGCCAGAGGGGCTCAATGGAGTCTTGGTGCTTCGAGCACGCCGTTCACAAAGGGAACCTGTACAGAACGTGTGAGCTGTGCTCCCAAAGTGCATGGCGTTTTGCACAAGCGGACTGCAGCAAGACAGTCACCATTTGCAGAGAAGGAAATTCCGGGCCTCACTGTCTGCGTCAATGTATACTAACCCTGTTGCGATGATTGCACTAGCACTGTTGGGTCCCGCTTCTCACTCAAGCTTTCTCCCATCATGAAGCTGTCTTCACGGACAAAATGAAAAGCAGCCGGCATGTCCAGTTTCAATCCGTTTCAGTTCTCGAGATGTGTTGAGTCTGTTTGTCCCTGTACTTATGTACGTAGGACTGATTTTCAGATATGAATACTGTAAGGGTGTAAAGTACATATTGTCAGTAATTACATACGTACACATATACTGTAATGCATTTGTCTAATATTCACACACACACACACGCACATTCCCTTTCACAATGACCATATCCATACACTACATACACATGAAACTACTCACACATATTACATTATTTTATATTATCATATAGATATGTATATATTTATTATATATGTAAAGACATTTCTCTCTGGCTATATAAATATATATACACATATACATATACATATACATATATACATATACATATATACATATACATATACATATACATGTATAGATATCATGCATTAAAGCACGTTGGAAGTTCCAGCAACAGTTACTGCAATCCTCCATGAATGAAATTGGCGTTCTAAGAACGAGTCCTTGCTGGGGTTCTAGGTGTCTACTCGTGTAAATATAGATAAACATATATACATCTGCCATCTATGCAAATCTGACGATGACAGCAACGCCGGGTAGTGCAATGCATCAACTCTCGACAAGCACATGGCATGCACCTCCTCATCGGAAGATGAGTCTTTCCCAGAGCGCATCAGGGATGCGGCGGCAGAAACACTGGTAACTTGGGCTTCGCTACCTGACACAGCGGATGCACGGCATCGTTTTGATGATCACAGTTCCGATTATTTGGTTTGTCACGTAGCTGGCCGGAGGATCCAAATTGCACAAAATCGGGCCAAACAAGGAGAACTTGGTGTAACTGGATGCTGCGTGTGGGATGCAGCCGTGGTCTTGGCGCGTTATTTGGAGTGGGCTGAAGAGCTGCGAAATGCGGGATCTAAGACTTCCAAAATAGAGGCCGGCATTGCATTCAGCAGAGTTGCCAAGGCCATTGATATGACAGTGCAAGCACACTTTGAGTGAGACGACAGACCTGTTCACAGATCGGCAGAGAAATGGCCAGACAGTGTCCCAGTTTCTCAAGTAGCTCGTGTCAAAGAAGCCTTTGTGAGGCCGTGCAAGATGCTGTGCACGGCCGGAGATGTCTTGAACTTGGAGCAGGCCAGCCGTTGGAATGACGGAACCGAAGCTGAAGTGGCATTCAAGCGTGGCACAAGGGTAGGAAGAATCAGTGCTAAGCATTGTTCAGTGCATTGTTGAGTGAGTTAAGTGCATTGCCAAGTGCGCTGTTTGGGCTTCACTGTGTCCACGCAGGTTGTGGCCTTGCAGGATTGGCGGCTGCAGCCTTGGGCGGGCTTGTAGGGTACCCAGCTTGTGGATGACATGCTGACGCCATTTGAGACTTTGGCCATTCTAAATTGAGAGAAAGAGCGAGCATTCTTTCAAAGAGGAGAGAAAAAGCGAGCGAGAAAGAGAGAGAGAGAGAGAGAGAGCATAGAAAAGAGGAGAGAGAGGAGAGAGAGGGAGAGAGTGAGAGTGCACATATTTCTTTTCTCGTTTCAGACATGTTAGAAGCATTTAGAAGCAATAAAGATCTTTTGTGCCGAAGATCTACTTCCAGTGATTGGCAGACCTGCCACAAGACTGCATGGCAAGCAAGAGGATTCTCACACGGATCTCCGCTCTTGGGTTCCATCAGATGTGACAGGTAACAGTGACGGACAGGGAAGAGACGCTATCTTTGACTGGATCTTAGGTCAAATCTGACTCTTCTTCAAGTTGTTTCTTGCACAAAGAGCTCCCAGAGCAGTAATCTCATTTTGATATCCTAGGCTGGAACGCAACGTCAGAGACTTTGCTGCGGAACATTGCAGAAGTTCAGAGCAAAGGCAGAGCTGGGACCGGCAAAGCAGGGGGCTTTCATTTGCCAGTCCAGGGGAGCATTCCTAAGCATTGGAAACCGTTTGTGTTTGCAGGCCTCGCAGGAAGGGAAAGGTTGCAGCCTCTCCAGCATGTTGCTTAGATTTAAAAGCCTCGTTCTCACAATGATTCTCTACGACTGCGACTTATCTCTATTTTTTCTGACTGTGGCTGCCCATTGCCAAGGCAGTGGATACGGGAGCTACCAGCCGCTTAGAATGCCCTCGTGCCGAATACCTTGACTGGAGCGAGTGCAGCGCCGAGACCGGCTGTATGTCAAAGACACAGGAATCAACAGGGACAAGACATGGCAATGTTTGACACACCGCAGTTTCTGGGGTCTCTAAAAGTCTCCGAGCATCTTTAAAGGTCTTTAGAGGTCTCTTTTTGAAAGAAGCATTTGTCTTGGTTTTTGCTCGAGGCCTCTGGAATTGGAGCGGGTCGATGGGAAACTCTATGAGGCACTATGTCACATGTCACTGCATGAAAGCATCCATATAGTTTTTCAAGGGTTTTCAGCCTCAGACTTTCTTGTGTTGCGTCCAAACATCCAATTCCGGTGTGGTTCTCAACAGCTTCGCTCCGCTTTTGTACTCCTTCTCACTCTTCTCCTACCTTTATCATCCTTTGCCTTTATCATTCTTATAATCATTGTTTGATTTTTTGTTCATCCTCGAATTCCTCACTGTTCAATACCGCTTCAACTTCCGTCTAATGTGCCTGCATCCAACCATCCATCTTCCTCCGCTCACTCTCCCCTGTCGTCGTCATCAACATGCTCAACATATGCAATTCTCTCAAGCGGTCCTTTAAGCTGCAGAACATGCAATAAGGTGATCCTGGCTACAGATTGATGCTGCCTTAGTCTTTGTTGAAGCACAGACCACAGAGCTGTAGGACCCTGCAAGAGCATCCATGGAATCACTGTATGCAATGGATTTTTCTGATCTCGATGAATCATCAAATTTCATTCCATTGCTGAAGAGCCTTGCTTGGAGATTCTATAGGCCTGTACTCTTTAGACGGATCTGCAGCACTGGCCTGGCTCTTGGTTTGAACAGCTAAGAATACTTTGGGATAGAGTTTGAACAGTTTGCTAGAGTAAAGTCCTCCAGTTCATTATGCAAAATGATATGATGGTTGCCGAGTAGTTATGATGTTTGATGATAGGAATGCCAGAATGCTCATGAACCATGCATGCCAAGCGGAACATCCGGCTAAGAACTCTCAACAGCCAGGAATGCTTGATGATGTGAGGCTACTGTGGTGAAATCACTTTGTTGCGAACCGGAAAGCACCTCATCTGCATTTTTTGTCACAGCCCTTTGGCGATTCGGATGCTTAAAACCTTGAGATGGCGAGAAAAACTTTGGTTTGTGACCCGCTGCGTGATGGGAACACAATCTGTTTCGTCAGTTCTTTTCTATGGTGTCAAGTCTGGTCAAGTCCCTGTGCTCTCATCAAGTTTGAGCTCACACCAATCTTTCTGTATCATTTGACCTTGGCTTAGTGCCAGAGGGCTTTGAGCTTTTTCATCAACGGTTGAGTGAAGCCTTATGAAAATTTCTTGATGTCTACGTCTCCTTCAGTTGGTAAAGAATTTTGAGGGCAGAATGAGGTGCCAAGTGTGACAACTAGCAAGCCATCCTCCTGGAGCTCCAAAGGTCCGGCTTTCGGCGCCAAAGTACTGCTTTCGCAAGAACTTCGTGCGCCAGAGGCAGGAAACTTTGAATTCAGAGCCTTTTGCGCAGCAGAAAAAGGCCTTGAATTCAGTTTGCTGGATAATGATTGAGTTGAATTCTGCAGCCATGCTTTCGTCGAGACTTGGGCTGCAGTCTTTCAGAATTTTCAGGACGTTCTCATCATTCTCTTAAAACTGAGCATGGCAAAAAATATGTGGAAACGGCGCGCTGGCTGGCGAGACCGTGAATTTTATCCATGGATAGCAGCTGCATCGGCAACAATGATCGGAACAGCAGCAATTGCTGGGATTTGCTGTGTTGCCATTCCAGGAGCCATGGCATTCTTTTCCTCTCAAAATATCAAAGTACCCCTCTAAAGCGTGACAGCAATCAACTTTCGGACCCTCAAGCTGTTGCCGGATCTCATTGCAGTGTCAAGAAACTCTGCAGTTTTAACAGATTGCTCTGCAGCTATTTAGCAATTCTTAATAAGGGATTCTCCGATTATGTTTGCACATGTTTGCACTTGGTTTATCTTGTCTGCAATCGCAGCTCTCTCAAGAAACCTGTATGCTGTTGCAGGAGTCGGTTTCAAAATCTTGGTGGGAGCCCTCGGAGTTACTCTTCTTGGATTTGAATGGCTTGTAGCTATGCTTACACAGCCCCGTAAAGATGACATGGACGACTACGATTACGACAATTTCTTTGTCAATATGCTGGACGGCTCGTAGACGGTGATTTGGACCAATCTTTGCGGAGGGAACTAATCCAGGTCTGCAACAGAAATAGCTTGGGCTTTCCTGATCGGACTCCCTTTGTATGCCATCGACTCTTGTCGGAAGGATGATGGAGTTGTATCAGTCTGGAGAAGAGTCCAGATTGAAACTTTGAATCCTTGACACCTTGTCTGCAAACTTTGTACAAACTCTTTAGCAAAGCCTTGCAACTCAGAGAGCAAGTGTACAGTCAAGCTGCAGCTGAGCAGGCAGAAATTGCTGAAAGTTCTAGCATGCTTAGCATGATGCTTTTGGATCGTGGCTGTATCTCGTTGAATTGACCGAATCAGAGAATCAGTGAGACTTATGTCCCATTGAGCTTCTTTCGCAGGTGTTGGAGAGCTTTCTAGAGCAGGCAAGTTTGGGACGGTAGGAAGTGGAATGCAACTTGCCCTACAACTACCTTGTGTGGTGCAGGATTGCAGCAAAATAGGGCTTGAAGGAGAGTGTTTGCAGAGGACAACTGCGATAGGTCTTGCCGGTTTTCCGCGTCTTTCGCTTGGGATCTCCGTGTGATTCTCAGTGACCAGATTTCTTGTCACAGCCATAGTTTGGTTCTTGGAAACTCAGACCTCTGGAGATGGAAGCGCCTTGTGAAGGGATCTCAGTTCCAGAAGGATCACATTGTCAGATCACATCATGTCACATTATACAATGTCATGCCTGTAGTACCCACCCACGGGGCGAAAACTTTGATTCCAGTTGTGCCATGTCATATTTTCATTTCATACCTCACGAGTGTTCATGGCAAAGGTACTTTCAAAAACATGTTTTTGCAACTTGTAATGAAAATAAACTTGTATGCAACGGAAAGACTATTCCAGGTTGTGCTTTACCGGCTACATCCAAAATGTAAAAAGAAACACATAAAATTTACAAATAATTGTCTACGAAACCACTCTTAGTATTGTTGTTCTCAAAACATAGACCTCCCCCTGTGGTGTGGTGGGGGTGGGTATGTAGTATACAAGGATTCGTAGTATATAGATACCACATAAATAGGATAAAGATAATATATAAGTAGTACATATATCACAAAAGCTGCATCCAGCAACTTAAACTTGGTTAATTTTATTTACTGGAATCTTGGAAATTAATAAATATATTAAATTAAATTAAATTATCCCTTTCCCTTCCCTCCCCTCCTTAGTAAAATAAATTATATATATATAAATTAATATTATTTTATATATTTATAAATTAAATATATTAAAAATAATTTATATTAAAAAATAAATTTAAATTAATTTATACTTTAAATTATATATATAATTAATAAAATTATATATTAAATTATTATATATATATAAATTTTATTAAACATATAAAATTTATATTATAAAAATATATTAAAAATTTAAATATTATAAAATTATTAGGATTGGTTTATTTTTTTAATAATGGTAAAAAAAAAATAATTAAAATTAAAAATAAATTAATTTTAAATTTAAATTAAAATAAACTATAAATAAAATAAAATTAAAATTAAATTATATATAAATATATTAAATATATATTTTTAAGATTATTTAAAATATATA